>CAKNXH010061614.1:92086-112731 GCA_932178445.1 Andricus quercusramuli
CTCACTAACTTATCGCTCGGCAATAATTATTTTTGTTTAACAAATATTTTTGCTAATAATTTGAATGAGATTGAAACTAAAAAATTCATTTTGTTGAAACATAATTTCAGATATATATTTTCATTCATAGTTTTCATCGATTATAAATATTGTTCTTACAGGTATTCACTGATAAAGTAAGAGCTAATTATACAAAATTAATTTCTAATAAAAGTGATGCCATAATTATAATGCTTCTCTCTGATTAAAATATACATTTTTTTTTAAGATTTCCATTTTATTTCATACTAGTGACCTGATTGTTTCAAAATTTTGTAGATTTGTAATCTACAAAAAATAAAAAAATTAGAAGGTTCTTTGACTGTCCGAAAAATTCATTTTTGATAATTGGTTAATGTCTTCCTTTGTAAGTATAACTTGTTTGAATAAAAATTCGAGTTTAATAATCTATCAGACATAGAAAAAATCATAAGTATTCTTGTTGTTCCGAAAATAACCCAATTTTTTGATTATGTTAAATATATGTTAAATGTTATTATTTTATTCCAAAAATAATGATTTTCTAATCGAAACAGTTTTCCTAAAATAGCAATCCGAAACTGTTTTCTCGTGGTTTCGATAATTCCTAACAATAATAAAAAATTAAGATTCGTGATAGTAGAACGATAAATGTGATTCTGACATTCGGGAATTCACGCAAATGAATTGGTAAACAAGTAATCACAAGTGAGGCATTTAAGAGTCAATCGAATGAAGACATCGTTCAATTTTCATTATAGTAAATTACTTTACCACTTGAAAAAAAAATGTGAAGATCATACTCAATAAACAATTTGAATAATTTAATAATCTTATTTGTAAACAATTGAAAATCGCTTATTGTACGCAATTAGTTGAGACTATTTTTTTCGCAATCACTCTAAAGGGCGATAAGAAGAGGCGTTGTGAAATCTGGGATTATAGATTCAATTCTTTAAATTTATATTTGACAATATAAAAAATTGTGAAAAAAACTAAAAAGTAGTTATAGATTAATTAATTTCTTATGTAACATTTTTGCGGATTACTAGTCCATAAAATGTTTGGAGAAGAAAAAAGTTACCTTGGTCCGGATTTGAACCGGGAGCGCCACCATACATGAGTGGAGCGTTGACCAATTAAGCCACCGGGACCATAGTGGATAGTTTCTTGTTTCTCATATTTCCACAGGACGAGGCGTGTCTGCATTTTTCTAACCTGTGAAACTTCAGTGATTAATTCCAATCTGAATATAATTCAGAGTATTGATGCTATTCTGTCTACCAGGGTCATTCAATTTTTATTTTTTATTTTTGCCGAATATTGTTTCAATATTTTTTTTAAGAAACGAGAAAAAAACGACCTCGGCCCGGATTTGCATCGGGAGGAAAATAAGATCAATACTCTCAATTATAATCAGATTTGGTGAATTTATTCAGATTGGAATGCATCACTAAAGTTTCACAGGCTACAAAAATGCAGACCCGCGTCATCCTGTGGAAATATGAGAAACAAGAAACGATCCACTGTGGTCCCGGTGGCGTAATTGGTCAACGCTCCACTCATGTATAGTGGTGTTCCGGGTTCAAATCCGCACCGAGGTAGAATTTTTTTCATCTCTCAAAAAAATCATTGGATCACTAATCGGTAAAAATTTAACATCGTTTTAGTTTTCGTTCACTTATACAATATGAAAAATGATGGGTCACTGAAAGAAGATGTAGATTGGACTGAAATTGCAACAACACATTGAATATTTTTAATGAGGCATACATTGCGTTCCTATCCAATGTAGCCAGATGTACCAAACGAAAGGGTTATCGCGTTTCGATTTCCAGCACCTACCCCTCCATGAGGTTATCGCTGCACTCGTGCATTTTATATTTAAGATATTTTCGTCTTATAAAAGGGGACATTAGTCCGACACTAGTCCAGTCTTTCGCCATGGCTCTCGCTTTAAAAATAATTGCCGGTAAGTTATTAAGTTTTACGCTTGCGGATTATTCTCTGTTTTTATCTGGATATCATTTTATCAAGAAGCGCGCTCACGGGACTTGGATATGATAGTAGTGCCAAAAATATCACAAAACGAGACGGAAGAATGAATGTGAAAAAATACCGAAAGTCTTGAATTTTCGAAATTTGAAATTCTGAAAAATAATAAATTCCCGGATTTTTAAAATCGCGAAAAAAAGTAATAGCTTTTTTTTCTGTTAGAATGGTCTTATATTTTATATTGGGTTTTTATTCTCAAGTCTACTGTTAAATCATATTTTTTCAGGTTTTTTAAATTCTCTACTTAAATATTTTTCGGAATTTGAAAATGCGGAAATTTAATAATTTCGAAATTTTGACATTTCTAGTTTTAGAATTTCGGGAAAAAAAATTTTTGAAATTCCGGCAATTTAGTTTTTTCGGGACTTTGAAAATTCGAAAATTTCAGAATTCAGCAGTTCACTATATTCGGGGATTTAAATATTTTGAAAATCGCATAATCTTTTTGAAAATTTCAAGGTCCCGTATATGGAGAAGTAACTCAAAAATAATTACTGAACGAGAAATTTTCCGAAAAATGAAAATTCCCGATTGAAAATAAGACTAACGAAAATATGTATTTCCAAAATTTAAAAACTAAAATTTTCAAATTCCCGAAACTACTAAATTTTCAATTTCTCGAAAACACTAAAATTGTTGAAGTTTGGATATTTCCTAAAATAGTAAATTGCCGAATTTCGAAATACGTGAAAAATTTTTTTAATAGTTTTGTTCCGACAGACATTTTTTGTTTTTTGGTAATTGGAAAATTCAGTAATTTACTAGTTATGAGAATTTGAAAATTCAGAAATTCACTAGTTTTGGGAATTAGAAGATTTCGTGAATTTCAAAATGCAGCTTTTGAAAATTCCGGAATTTCATATTTCGGGAATAGAAAATGTCGGTAGTTTTATTTTCATATGGGAATTTCAAATTTCGGGAATTTTATATATTTGGAAATTTGATCATTCCGGAAACTTGAAAATTCAAGTTGATGAATACTGAATTTTCTTTCGGGAATTTTCATTTTTTGGATTTTGACATTTCGGAAATTTTTTGATTTTTCAGACCAAAAAAACGTAATATGTATATTTTTTTATGTTAGGATAGTCTTTTATTTTATGTGGGTTATTTATTGTCTAGTGTACTATTAAAAAAGTTTTCAGAATTTTCGTGAATATACATTTTCGATAGTTTTATTTTCTGTTGTGAATTTCAAAATTCGGAAATTTACCAATTCCCAGGATTTTAAATTTCGGGGATATGAAATTTCGGGAATTTACTACTTTTGGAATTTGAAAATTCAGGATTTTAAATTTCCGGAAGAATCGTTTTCGATACTTTTGGTTCATTTCAACAATTTTCATTTCAGGAAATTTTTCGATTTGACAATTTTTCAATTCGGTTAATTTAAAAATTCGAGAATTTACTCTTTTTGGGAATTCGATATTTTCGAAAATACGAAAATTCTGGTTTTCAAATTTCCGGAATAATCATTTTCGGTAGTTTAAATTTCTTCCAGGAATTTTGAAATTCACTAATTACAGATCTTATATTTCGGGAATTTACTATTTTCGGAATTTGAAAATTCAGATTTTAAAATTTTTGGAAGAAACATTCTTGGTAGTTCTCTTTTAATTTGAGAATTTTAATTTTTCAAAATTTCAATTTTCGGTAACTTACCATTTCCAGGAATTTAAGGGTTCGGAATTTTACGAATTTTGGGAATTTGATGATTTCAGAAATTTAAATATTTAGGTTTCAAATTTTCAGGAATAAACATTTTCTGCAGTTTTATTTTCTTTCGCGAATAGTAAATTATCAAATTTTAAAATTCCCAAAAATGAAAAATTGCCGACATTTCAGATTTTGGAAAATAGTGTATTGTCACATTTCGGAAAATTCAGGAATTTATTATTTTTGGATAATTTTCAAATTCGACAATTTACTAATTTTGGAAACTTTATAATTTCGAAAATTTGAAATTTCGAGAATAATCATTTTCGGTAGTTTAATTGTCTTCCAGGAATGTTCAAATTAAAAAATTTACCAATTTCCGAATCTTATATTTCGGGGATATGACATTTCGGGAATTTACTCTTTTCGGAATTTGAAAACTCATATTTTAAAATTTCCGGAAGAAACATTTTTGGTGGTTTCCTTTCATTTTGGGAATTTCAATTCTTCAAAATTTTAGTTCTCGTTAATTTACTATTTCCAGGAATTTAAAAGTTTGGAATTTCACGAATTTTGGGAATTTTATGATTTCGGAAATTCGAAAATTCAGGTCTTAAAATTTTAGGAATAAACATTTTCTGTAGTTTTCTTTTTTTCGGGAATTTAAAAATTTGGTAATTGATCAATTTTCGAGTTTAAATTTCTGGAATATGACATTTTGAGAATATACTATTTTCATGATCTTGGAAATTCAAGTTTTGAAATTTCCGGCATAAGAATTTACGGCAGTAGTATTTTTTTCGAGAATCTTCATTTTTCGGAATTGGCTATTTCCGGAATAAAATAAAACCACCGAAAATGTAAAGTTTTGAAATTTTGTCTCGAATTTTGAAATTCTCGAAAATATTTAATTGCCGAATTTTCAAATTCCCGAATACACAAAAATTGTAAAATTTTGGAAATTCCCTAAAAGAGTAAATTGCCGATTTTTGAAATTTCTGGAAATAGAAAATTGTCGAAGTTTGTAAATTTTATTGATTTCGAGAATACGAATCTTCCGGCATTCACTATTTTTGGGAATTTGAAATTTCAGTATATAAAAAATCGGCAATTTGAATAATTTTGCCAAATTTTCAGACCCAAAAATACCGAAAAAATAATTACTGGAGCAGCTATCTACCGAAAAATGAAAATTCCCATATGGAAATAAAATAACCGGAAATTTTTGTTGTCGAGATTTTCAAACCCGAATTTTTACATTCCCGAAAATATTGAATTGCCAAAATTTGAAATTCCCGAAAATAGTAAATTGCTGAAATTTCAGTTTCCCCAAAAGTTTTAAAATTAGTGTTTCAAAATTTCGCGAATGTACATTTTTGGTAGTTTTATTTCCTTTCGATAATTTACTGATTTCGGAAATATAAGAATTCAGGTTTTAAAATCTTTGAAACAAACATTTTCTATAGTTTTATTTTCTTTCGGGAATTTCCATTTTTTGGAAAATGTCTGTCTCGGTTATTATTTTCTCGGTATTCTCTACATTTGGTTGCTTTAAGCATTCGACAAAATTAGGTCACCCCTTTGGAAATTTTTAATCAGATTAATTAGAGTTTTTAATTTTTTAGGGTTGATACTGGCATATCTGGCCCTTGCGAATGCCGTTCCAGGTGAGTAGATTCTGTGGATTAATTTGGTAGAAAAAAAAGTTTCAATTTAAGTTGGGTTCTTGTTTTTTTTTTTTCAGAAATTCTATAGATAAACTTGAGTATTAGACGCTAAATGGGATTTTGAATTTGATTTTAATCTAATATAAGCAAAATAACCCTCTCTATGGGTTACAATTGCTATAATAAATAAAAAAAAAAAAAATAAAAAAAAATCTAATATAAGATTCTCAAATTTCAACTAAATAATATCCTCTCACAAAAAATACAGTATTTGAATTTGTTTTCACAGTGCATTTCCCACATGAAAAAACCATCGTTTATAAGTACACTGCAGATGTCAAGACAGGAACTTTAGAACCGGAACATTATGCATCACAATTTTCATTAGAGGGTCTTCTTTACATGAGACACGTTTCGAATGATTTGAAGAATCGTCATTCATTTTACGTGGCCTTAACAGATCTTAAACATGGTATGTTTAATGGTCAGATTGACTACAATGAAAAAATTCGTCGCATTCATCCCATATCTGAAACTGTTAGGGTTCTTCAAGACCCATTCATGGTCATATATGATGACAATGGCAAGGTAAACTAATTATTTATTTGAAAATTCTTCTAAAAAATTAGAAAGAAAAATTGAAATAAATATTTGTATATTTTGCAGCTTCATGGAGTGAAAATTCCAGAATCAGAGAGTGACTGGTCAAGGAACATGAAGCAGGCAATAGCAACTTCATTGCAGCTCGACTTTTCCGTGATCAATTTTGGATCTGGTATGAAGACTGATCACTTTATTTCGGAAGAGGTAGGTAACGACTGATGGGAACACCCGATTTATAAACTAATGTTCTCTTTGGTTGTTACCACCAGCGCACCATCCATGGAATGTGTCAAATGGACCTGATCGTTGTTCCTATTGAAGAAGAGAAGAACCACTTTCGTATTATGAAGACCTATGAACCCAGGAAATGCTCAGAATTTGTTCAAAATGAGTACAACTTGATGGAGGACATAGGCTGTAGTGATGTTGAGGTAATTGAAAAAATGTCTCAGCTGCAATTTGTCCCTACCAAGAGGAATAACATTTTTCATTTTTTAGGAAGATACGGTCACATATACTTTCAAAGAATACAAAATTGAAAAAATGGATGACGAGATATTGATAAAAAAATTCGTAGGGCATTCAACCATCAATTATTTACCATGGTTACATCGCTCTGAAGCTCATTTCATTTTGACAAAGTTTGTATTTCGTTAAATTAAATTTGAAGGGCATTGTTGCATTTACTTGTTACAAAATAATTCTCATCAAAAAGATCACATTCTATATTTAATTGGAAATTAAATTTCCAGTCAAACTTTCATCTTTGAGAAGATAATGTCCACTTTAGACATGAAGTTACCAACAATGAACTTTGACCATGTGTCCTTGACCCAAAATGTATCCTACAAGCCACCAAGCAGCAACTACGCTCTACACGCAGCACCAGACGTAACTCATGGTCGTCATATTGTCAAATTGGACCTTTTGATGCCAAAGTTGAAAAAAATGTTAGAAGAAGCTGCTGATTATCTTGATGAAAACCACATAAGAATGAGAGATCCAGAATGGAAACATGGTCAAACCATCAACCGACTTCTGCAAACAATGATCCAGATGGATCCAGGTTCACTGGAACAGGTCTACAATGTCATTCAAGGTGACAAAACCCAACGAGAAACTACAGTGAAGTACGTACCTTCAAAAAGTGCAACAATACAACTATTTATTGTAAAACACAAATTCATAAATAATGCATAATTTCAGAAACCTATTCCTAGAAATGCTGCCTCATGTTGGTACGACTGCGTCCAGTCTATTCATCAGGAACCTCATTCGCAAGAACGTTCTCCCTAAAACATCAACAATCGGGTTGTTGAACAAACTCCCTTCTTTTATTCGAACCCCATCAGAAAAATTGCTTTCGGAAATGGAAGATTTCATTAGGCTCGGTGACAATGTCCATACTGACGTTCGAAAGGCTGGTATTCTTTGCTTTTCTTCTTTGATATACAAAACATACAAACCCATGTTTGTTGAGAAGGGACCTAAGGTCGAAAAGAATCCATTAATTCTGGATAGGTACTTGCATGACTTCTTGGATAAAGTCAAGAGTAAGTTGCTACACCCAAACAAAAAACCCCAAAATGATTCTAATCTAATCTTTAAGTCCCAGATTGTTAAATTATTCTGAAATTCTACATTCTCTTCTGTATTCTAAATCAGATGAGCCTCTATATGAAATGAAGATAGTGTACCTGATGGCACTCAGGAACATCCGGGTAGGCAATGTTCAGAAACTTTTGATGCCCATCGTAATGAAAGAAGTCTTATTCCCAGAAAGACCAGAAGAAATACGCTTAACGGCCTTGTGGTCAATTCTCAATGTTGTACCACGTGATAGTTTATACATACAAGACAAGATTTGGCCCATTTTAGCTAATCCCAAAGAACCCCTGAAACTCCGATTAACAGCTTGTACAGTCCTTATGACAAACGTGCAAAACACGAATGACATGATGAACCTATACTGGTTCATGGTTTCTGAAAAAAATCCACATCTTCATAATTACTATCATACTTCACTGAAGAGTTTGGCTAACTCGGTCAGTCCTTGCAAGAGGGCAGTAAGTGAAATGGCAAGGAAGATACTGCGTTTTACGAGACCTAGGAATCACAAAATGTCATTGTCTGCCTTTTATAGTATGGAATACAATGATCCAAAGTACGGTCATGGAGAAGCGGTTGTAGCCAATCTCTTTATGACTGAAAGACTTGGTCTACCGAATATGGGAAACATCATGCATATCAGTTCTGTTGGGAGAAAAATGTTCTACCAACATGGAGTAAGTGATATTTTTATCCTTAGAATTAGAAATAGTATTAACTTGTTAATCATTTCTGATCATTTTCTAATGACATGCAATTGTTTCCTACAGATTCACTGGAATACAAATTTATTCGGTTTCGGCCCCAAAGAAACTCCCACATTTGGAAAAACCATTAACCTAAATGTTGCGGATGAAAAAGTAAAGAACATTCTTCTTCAGGCAGCTGAGGACCTACACGCAAAGGATCAAGAATTGTTTGCTGATATTTTCCTCTTCATGCATGGTCGAGTTATCATGGTAAACCACTATGATCGCAATAGCAAGGCAAACCTCATGAAAGATTTTGAAGAGATGTCAAGTACGAAGGATAGCAGTATATTAAATTGGCAACACATAATGTACCACAATCTTTACCATTTACATGTTCCAACGGATTTGGGAGTACCAGCCGTAATGGGAACTTCTATTCCCTATGCGGTATCCCTTCGATTGAATAAGAAAGAACATATAAACGAGTACATCAAATTAGAAATTGATCCAAGAATTTGGAGACATGGAGAATACAAAATGTCAGTCTATAATCCGATCGCTGATGTTTGGAATTCTATACACAGAGTCACAACAACTGATGTTGCTTTTCCTTTAGGAATTTTTATCAAAAAAACACAAATGGGTTTTTCGAAAGGTTTTGATTTGAATACTGTCGTGACTTTAGCGAGACTTCCTGATCCACAGTTATCTGTTTCGGGTGTACGAATTTATGCAATGAATCATGTAACTATTTTGGGTGACGAGGCTGATTTACTGGAGAAACATTGTGGTACCTGCAAACATCATGAGGTTGTTACAAAGGGAATGGAACACAGAAAGTATTTCAAGAAAGTTATTGATTGTAAGGATACTGGCCTTCGTTACACAAGTGCGATTTTCGATTGTGAAAATGGGTTGACTCCAACGGAGTACTTGAAGGAGATGTATAGATCTCTAGCAAAAGAAAACAAAAGTCATTGGTAAGAATTATAATATGTTTATCCATTTGGTTAATTTTGATGATGGTGGAATTCAATTGATGATACGAAATATATTTTACCAATCAGGGGAGGATGGCTTGCTCATGTCTTTTTGTCCATGGTCCAGCAGATTTCGAATGATATTAGTTCACCTGAGGTTGGTACTTGTGGGAAATTGTTGAAGATAGAACCAAGTTCAATTTATCCCAGTTCTGAGGTACTACCATTGATCTTCCATGGATAATTTATAAATGATTAAAATAGTTGCTTGATTGATATAATTGTATAATTTCTACATAGGTTGTGATAAATTTAAACTGGAACATGAGGGGAATTAAAGATTTGTCCGAAGCTCCTTTACATTTAATGAATGGATTGCAAAACGAATATTTCATAAAGGTTGATGTTAAAGGATCCACTCCGAATGATTTGATGAGATCGTGGAATCTGGTTATCAAACACGATCTGACTCAAGATTATACTAAGAATAAATTTCTTTTCTTTTTGACTAGATTAGCACCAGGAGAGAGAGACTTAAAAGTAGGTGTTCCATTCTTCCCTTACCGTTGTATTTTTAATTATCATCAGATTATATTGAGGACTCATCTCATTTTTTCAGATGGAATTGGAAATAGAAAAGGTGTATCCCGAAGTATCGGATGATTTACTAAAAATTAGAATAGGACAAGAGGAAGTGAATACAAAAATCAGCTTCAATATAATACGTGATCCATACCTTGATACGAAAATAACTCTGAATATAAAAGGTGAAGTTTCCGAAGAACAAAGGAAAAAATTCTCACAAACGAGGAATTCTAGTGTAGTGAATATGGAAGAAGAGTCATGTGCTAGGGATCAGAAGCTTGATATTTTTAAAAATCCAAAACATCTCATGCCCAGAACTTGGAACTGTATTCGTGATGCTTTGATGTTTACGGAAATGAGGAAATATACTGTAGAAGCTAACTGGCAAGAGGTGATTAATTATTTTTAAAAAGTGGTTGCAATTTGAATTTTTTGATCTTCAAATTTGATGTTTTATTGCAAAAACAGGTACCATCAGATATATCTTTGGCATTGGCGACAACAATGGATTATGTTTGGACTTTTCTACCACCTCGAATTAGACATGAGTGGTGCCCACAGGATAATTATATGAAGATATCACTCTTATTTCCAATGGATAAAAACACGATGGATATCAATGTTATAAAAAGTGGCAATTGCTCTGACTTCAGTGTCTTTGAAGTTCCAATTGGAGCTGAAATTTCAAGTCTTTTAAGGGATACGAGTCATGTCTATTTGAGGCCACTTTACAGTGATATGTTGTTGCGTAAGATTCGAATCTACTTGAATTTTAACAAAGAAATCTTTCCTAATATTGTTTGACTTATAGATTTCTCTTTTCTTGTTTAGCAATTTGTACAATATACCCCAAAGTTCTCTTATCAAAGGAAGACATAGCAGTTCCATTAAATGTTCCTTCTGAGTGGACTCTTCTGACTGGTGATAGTGTCCATCTTTCTTACGCAATTTTTGTAAAGTCTTCACCAGATAATACTTTGGATATGATGATGGTTGTTGAAAATCACAAATTGGAATTGTTATCAAGGAACTACAAAGTGGTGGTTAAAATCGATGGAAATATTATCGAAAATCCATCGGAACAAGTATTCGTTGATGGACCTTTTAACTTCATTTCCAGGTATACAGATCTCCACCAATTGACAGTTTTAAAAAGCAAAATTCTAATCTTGTTTGTTACCCAATTTGTACTCTCATTTTGAATTTGATTTTAATTCCCAATTCCAGGATAGTAGAAAAGAACGATGGACTTGTAATTTTACAATCCGGCAAGACTGGATTTTTATGGATAGAATATGCTTTGACAAGTGTGAGCATAGTCGGCATAAGACAACATCTGGATGTTGGGTTATGCGGTTACGTACACGATGAAAATATGAAGACTGTGCCAAAATTATATACCTTACAAGTGTAAATAATCCAGAACTGATAATTAGGAATTTAATAAGTTATGACTAATGTTCAGCTTTAATTTTGCATAAATAGATTATACTAATTATAAATTTGTGTTTCTGTGAATCATGTTATAAGAATATATTTTTATATGCAAAATTTAATTTTGCTTGATTTATTCTATATTAATATTTTGTACAAGGAAATTAGGATATCTGAATCTTCGGCAATCTAGCCTTCTTTGTATATAAAAATCACAACTTGAAAGTGGGTTGTTTTCCACTGTTTCGAAGATAGTCAATGTATGAAGATATCAGATCATCCATTTTGTAGCCGAGAACTGTTTCACATAGAATTTTCTTGCCTTTCATGAAATTGCCGATTGTCATATGGAAATAAGTATTTCCAGATGACCAGTTTGACAATTCGGCAAAATTGTACATTACAAGAATGTCTTTTGTTCTCGGATCAATTATGCTAATTCCATTTCGATTGATAGCTATCAAAACTAGTTCTGGGATACTCAGCTCTGTGGTTTGCT
Organism: Andricus quercusramuli; assembly: GCA_932178445.1. NCBI lineage: Eukaryota > Metazoa > Arthropoda > Insecta > Hymenoptera > Cynipidae > Andricus > Andricus quercusramuli. The sequence goes on from CAKNXH010061614.1 coordinate 103,884, forward strand.
TCACTTCGAAAAATGCTGACCCGAAAGTTGGCCACTGGTAAATGTGTTGCAAAAATTGCTGTTTTGCTTCAATGTCAGTCATATCTGGAAATTAATTTGAGTCATGATAAACAATGTTACCTTCTCATTTCGAATAATAATAAAGATTTACCAGACTGTTGATTGTAAGCTGTGACTATCTGCTTCTTCCAATCATTTGCACTCAGCAAATTAATAATATCTGGGGGGATATATTCTCTAAGTTTGTGTCTAGAAATAAAAAAAACATCATAGACGTTCAGAGTGACATAACTAAATTTGAGTCAAAGTGGAGAAAGTAGAAAATCTTACGGGATTTCCGTTAGTTCAGCTTTGTTCGCACCATACTTGCTTCGATAAATCAGAGCTCCCAGCTTAATGGCTTCATTTTTGCTGCATTTATGATAGCCTCTCAAAAGTTTAGGTAATTCTTGATGGAAATAGAAAATTGAATCTGCATTTTCATCCCTTCCAGGTATTGCATTCACCCATAGTTTTTTCATGAAAAATATTTGATATTGAGCATGGATGGGTCCAGAAGTTGGTCTCGACCTCCTCACCCATTCCACGAGTTCGTGTACGAAATCGAAGAAGAAATAATACTGAGGTACTGAAAAAACTTTGTCAGCAATTTTCACAAAGAGGCTGAATCCGTCTAACCCTTTCAGTTGGAGACGAGATACTATGTCCTCACAAAGGTCAGCTGCCCTCGTTGATGAATGGACCTGTTTTATTGAATAAATTATTAAATCAATTTAATAACAATATCATAGCATTGGTGAAATTTTGCAGATACTACCTCGAAAGCTTCATCTGAATCATCAGGGAAATATATTTTATGATAAATCTGCAAACTCTTGAATCTGATGGCTTCGACTTCGAGGATATATGGTGGATATTTTCTATTTCCTGTTTTTATTGTTCTGTCTAATCTTTTCAAGCAATCAGCTGCTAGAATGCTTGTTCTAGATGTCAAAAATTGAACAATTTCTCTGTGCAAATTTGTGCTGCAGGTCATAACACCTGTTGCTAACCACAGTAATTCCCATCCACGTTCTTCACTCAGTCGGATTCGATTGTCCGTTAATTGTCTTATTATCTGACAATAAACTTCATCCCGGAGTAGTTGCTGTAAATAATTACAAAAGTTTTAAAGTTTTAGAATATTTCAATTTAAGTTCCATTTATAAAAATATTATAGAAGTTAACATAATGACATGTTCGAGAGCAGGGCGAAAGATTTGATCGGTGTATTCAGTTCCATTCCTTTGACGATTGCTAGGAAGATCTCCCATATATTTTAAGATGCTGGCAAATATATTAATAGCATGTTGGGCAAGATCATTTTGCTCAACGATCTTTGTAAGGAGAGGAGATTTCAATGGTTCTCTCGTATGTTTCCATAATGATTCTGATGCCGTTCTCTTCGCTGAAGAAATACTAGACCCTCTGGAAATTGTAACATTGATTCCTGGACGGAAATGCTCTTCAGCATATTTCTTCAACGTGTGTTGAGTAGTTTTTGACTTTTGTTTCGTTTCTCGAAGAGGATAGGCTTTTCCAGTAAAATCAGCTTTGAATATTCCCTAAGAATTCCGCAGAAAAGTTTTAAATATTTGTCATCAATGTAATACTTTTTATTCTACCATGTAAGCAACACTCACAATAATTGTCGGACTAGGTTTTGTCATTGTGGGTAAAACGTAAACACACTCTGATGGGAAATCACCTCTGATACCGTCTTTTTCACCGTATCCCCAAGCTGAACTCATTATTTGATATCCATTACAATCACCAACAAGTTTAATCATATCACCTCGTTGCATTGGTAAAAATGATCCAGACTCTCCAGCTGTAATTTATATAAAATAAATATGCTCAATTGGTGTTTTCATTTAAAGTTATTTCAGAATTGAATTTTGGAATCTCACCATCGTTCATGTAATCTTGTATTGCAACAACGTACGAAGATTTTTCTTTGAGACCATCGATGAGGCAGTTTATCAAACAAGCAAGGTCTTCTGCTTCTAAACTTTGGAAGATGTATTCTTCCCGTTGGATGGTTGACAGTATCAGATTGTGGACGAAAGCATTTTTGATTCTGCAAGTTTAAAAATAAAGTTTTTTATTAAGTACGGGTTTGAAAAATTTTAGAGATGGCGAAGAAGTTAATTACTTTTGGAAGGTGACTTCAGAAATTTCTGGAAAAGAGAGTTCTAAGAGGAGGGTCTCCTGACTGTCTATGAAGAAGACCCCGGTCCAGTTTACAGCAATGATGATTTCATTTGTAGCTAGTTTTGGTCCAGAAATTCTTGAAACTTCATAAAATTTAGAAAAGAGGATTGGCCAAGTGATTTTGGCGAATGAAACCACGTCTTCTTTTGCTTTTATTGGCGGTGCATTTTCAACCAGATTCACGTTCTGCGGGAGAATAAAGCATAGTTTAATGTGAATATGAAAGAAAAAGAGAACAAAATCAAATATAACAATAAAGGAACAAACAATAACAAATCAAAAGATGGTAACACCTGAAAGAGGAGGAAGAAATTACTTCTAAAAGAAAGTTTAACTTCAGGAACTCGAAAAAAGGAGATAATGAAGACAAGAATTGTTACAATTGTTTCTTTAACATAAAATTTAGATACCTTTCGGAATGCCTTTGTAACCAATTGTTCCCACTTGGGCAAAACATCTTCCGAAACTCCTTGGAGCAAATGTTTAGGAATGTAAAGTGGCAAAGCACTTTTTAAATTTGCAGGTGTCATACTATTTTGATGGTCAACATATAATTGTTGAGCAACAAGCATTGCTATATCATTTTCCTGAAACATGCAATATAATGAAATTGTTTAGTAACAATCTTTTGGCAGAAAGTCTTTAAAATTGCTTACATTATTACAAATGTATTCTCCATGCTTGACTCCTCTAATGATCTGATGATAAATCAGGTCAGTGGCAACCTTATCAAGAGTTGGGTCATGCCAGGGTGCAAAGATCTCTTTTCTGAAGAACAATCTCCATTTGGCAGATCTTTCAGAGTGGCCTTGCTCTCTTGCATATTGTTCGCATTGGGATATCGCATCCATCACGTGACCTCTGCAACGCAATTTAAAATAAAAAATTTGTTCACTAAAAAAAAAAGATTTATTTTGGTTAGGGAATATTTTTTACTGACTTTCCTGCTCCAAGAGATAACACCTTATCGTAGAGTATAACAAAAAGAGAGAAGCCAAAAGTATCTTCTAGTGATATATTGTTCGCTAAAGTGTTAATAATTTCTTTAGCAGTTGTTGCTGAATCAGCTTCTATGTTTCTCGAGTTTCCATCCATGAGCATCACAGTTAATAGAATTGGACTTTTGTTTTTTGTTGCCTAAAATAAAGTAGGTATAAGAATTTGGAGAACAAAAAACTATTAAAAGGAGGGACAAAACTTAGGGACAAAATAGTTGAATTTTCAATCTACAAATAAGAATTTTCAACCAAGACCACTTTCTACCAAAAGAAATATTTTCAACAAAATACATGAATTTCCAAACAAGTGTGTAGTTCAAATTTCAACTAAAAAAGATAAGTCTTCAACGAAAAATGGAATAGTTAAATTTTCAGTTCAAGAAGTTACTTTTCAATAAAAAATCAACGAATTTTCAACCAGCTGAATTCAACGAAAAAAGACAAATTTTTAAAAAATAATTCAATCCTCAACCAAATATAGATGAATTTTCAACAATCAAGAATAATTTCCTACCGAAAATTGGCAAATGAACTTTTTTCTTAAAAAAAAAATATATGATTGTCAAAAAACACAGTTGAAATTTGAAACAAGAAAAGATAATTATCTATAAAACAGTTGAGTTACAAACCAAAAATATGATTTCCCAACAAAAAAGTTAATTTTCAAGCAAATAGTTCAATTTTCAGCAAATTGCTGAATTTTCAAGCAAAGAAAAAGAATTTTCTGCAAGATAGTTCAATCTTGAACCCGAAAATAAAAATGTTTAACAGAAAAAGTTAATATACAATCAAATAGTTGAATTTTCAGCTAAATTTATGAATTTTCAACAAAATAGAGTAACATTTAACCAAATATTTGAATTTTCAACAAGAAAAGATCAATTGTTCACCAAAAATGGAATAGTTAAATTAACAGTTGAAATAATTAATTTCCAACAAAAACTTGAACGAATTTTCAACAAAATAATTAAATTTTAAACCAAAAAGATGAATCTTCGTTTAAAAAGAAATTAACTTTTACCCAACCAGTTTAATAATTTATCCTCATTAATTTTTTCGATAAAATAATTATGAGAGTTATAGCATATACAACATTTAAAAAAATAATCAAAAATTCCATTTTGTGGTCAAACTATGCAAGATACGAGAAAAAATGAATTGACCAAAATTGTTTTGGTCAAAACTAACATTTTTTGGTTGAAAATTGTTTTTTTTTTGTTTATGGTTGAGAATTAATTTTTTTTTACTATGAATGTTACTATCCAATTTTTGATCAGAAATTTATTTCTAATCGAAAATTGATCTTTTCTAGTTCGAAAATTTATCTACTTGGTTTAAAGTTGGACTACTCTGTCAAAAATTAATCATTTTGGTTGATGATTGATCTCTTTGATTGAAAACTTAACTATTCCACTTTTAGAAAAATAATTTTTTTGGTTGAAAAATCATCAACTATTTTGTTGCAATTTGATCTACTTTGTTTAAAATTGACTATTTTGGTAGTAAATTAATCTTCTTGGTTGCAAATTCATGCTTTTTGTTAAAAATGCAACAGTTTGGTTAAAAATTCATCTATTTTGGTTGAGGATTCAACAATTTTCTTGGAAATTCGTATTTTTTCGTTGAATTGAAATTTTTTTCATTTTAAATCAAAATGTTTTTGTTTGAAAATTCAACTTAATTGTTAAAAGTTGAACTATATTGTTAAAAATTAAATCCTTTAAAGAATCACACCTGTAATAGAAAATTTAACTTCTTTGTCGAAAATTATTATTTTTTAATTAATTTTTTTATCTGCACACTTAACTATCCTATTATCGGTTGGAAATATATTCTTTATAAGTTTAAAAATCCACTTTTTTGTCAAAAATCCTCGTATTTTGTTAAAAAAGAATCTATTTTTTTGAGGCGTTAAATATCTTCTTAAAAATCTGTTTTTTTTTGTTTAATTCAGCTGGTTGAAAATTCGTCTTTTGGTTGAAGTCATCTTTCTTGTTTGAGTATGAATTCTTTATTGAAAATTCAACATTTCAGGTTGAAAATTCAACTGTTTTTTAAAAAATTCTTTTTGGCTTCATATCTCAACTGCTTTTGTTTGAAAAATTTTAGTGTTTTGTTAATAATTCATCCTTTTTATTAAAAATGCATCTTGTGCTGTAAAAAAATTTATCTTTTTCAGTTAAGAATTAACTTCTTTATCCAAAATTGAACTCTCTTCGAAAAAATTCGTCTCTTTGGCTTAAAAATTTAACTATCTGGTGAAAATTTCAACCACTTTGAAAATTCATCTCTTTTGCTTGAAAGTCCAACTGTTTGGTTGTCGATGCAACCTTTCCATTAAGAATTAACATTTTTTGGTGGAAAATTCAAATATTTTTTTGAAAATTCAATATATTTCGACTTGAAATCTGAGGAATTTAAAGCGTTTCATATTTACTTTAATATAGTATTTACATCAATTCTATTTGAAAGAAATTATTTGACTATTTTCTACCAAAACGTGAATTTTCAACCAAATAGTTGAATTTTCATCAGAAAAATACAAATTTTCAAACAAAAATTAAATCTTTAAATTTTAGGTCTGAAAAATGTATTTTCAACAAAAACAAGACGGCTTTCCATCTAACTGAATTCAACCAAAAAAGTAGAATTTGTAACAAAATAGTTGAGTTCCTAATCAGATAGACGAATTTTCAACAAAATATATCAATTTTTTACCAGATAGTTGAATTTTCAATTTATAAAGTATACACTTCCAACCAAAACTGGAATAGTTGACTTTTCATATAAAAAATTTAATTGTTGAATTTTCAGGCTAAAAAAAAGAATTTTCTACTACTAAGTATGAATTATTATTTTTACCACTAAAAAAATGAATCCTTCACCAAAACAGATTAATTTTCAAGAAATAGTTACATTTCTAACTAAGAAGAAGACGTTTCAACCAAGAAGATTAATTTGTCACCAAAGAGACGAATTACCACCACAATACATGAATTTACAACCATATAGTTTTTAGTTTTCAACCAGAAAATATCAATTTTTAATTAAAAATATCACTTCCCAACAAAATAGTTGAATTTTAAATGAGAAAAGATCAATTTTAAATAAAAAATTTTAATTGTCAACCAGGAATCCAAAATATTTACGTTTTCAGTTGAAAAACTTATTGCTCAATAAAAAAAAAACGAATTTTCTATGAAATCTTGAAATTTAGAACCAAAGAGATAAATTTGTAAATAAAATGATTATTCATGTAAATTAAATTATTTCCAACAAAACAGTTGAACATTCAATCGAATAGTTGAATTTTCAATCAAGAAGATAATTTTTTGACCAAGAAGATTGATTTACTACCAAAAAAGACGAATGTTCAGGGAAATGCATAAATTTCAAACGAAATAGTTAAATTTTTAGCTGAGAAAGATGTATTTTCAGCGAAATAGTTGAATTTTTAAGAAAGTTCAACTTTCGAGCAAATAGTTAAATTTTTTACCAAAAAAGATGACTCTCCAACAAAATACTTGCCAGTTAACTTTCTCAAAATGATCCAGTAAAATTTCACTGATTTCTAGTGAAATCTTACTGGCTGAGACAGTCAGAAGTGTGTCACTGATAATCAGTGAGATTTCACTGGTTCAATCTAAACTAGAATCTAAACTAGAATTGGACTAGAAACCAATTTTTTATATTTTTACACACTTATATATTATTCATTTACTTTGGACCACAGTTTTTAAAAAATGTAAAAAAATAGTATTGTATTAAGAAATCATACTTTCGATTGGAAAATGGAAAAATAACACCTTGCACTAACATGGTTTAAATTGTTAGCAAATTATATAATTACCAAATTGTAAGTACGTTAAAAAAGTTTTCGATTGCTTTAAAATTTGACTTTAAAATATTATTTATTTATGTATAATAGTATTTTATTATAAAATTTTAACCTGAAGAAGGCACAAAAATGTTGCCAAAACGTTGTTGTAAACGCATTTTTATAATAAGTGATCGTATGACCGATGATTTAAACATGAAATTATATTTAATTTCAAATTTGGATTGATTTATCAATCAGTGAAATTGCGTCACTGGTTCAATCAGTGGAATTTCGTGACTGGTTCAATCAGTGGAATTTCGTGACTGGTTCAATCAGTACAGGACACTTGTTATTCAGTACCAGTAGTCTTCTGTTCGTATACGTTTCTTCGTCCGTCAGCTGGTTAGGTATGACACTCACCATTCATCACTTTTTTGCTCAACTTTGCAAAATTATCTTTTAAAAACCGGATCACGACGCAAGGCTACCGCGTGGAGCGTTATATCACTGAATCTATCATTTGGCGTCACTGGTATATTCAGTAACGCTGTTTTAGTCAAGTTACTGGCTAACCCTGTCGAAGTCGGGAAATCACTGGTTGAAATAGCCAGAAGTGTTTCACTGACAATCAGTGCGATTCCACAGGTTCAATCAGTGAGGTTCACTGGCTTCTCAGTACCATTAGTCATCTGGTCTTCCCTTTGTTGTCCGTTAGCTGGTTAGGTATGAAACTCATCATTTATTACTTTTAAGCCAAACTTTTCAAAATTCTCTTTTCAAAACCAGACACCGACGCAAAACCACCACTTACTGGTTCACCTAGTCGAAGTCGTAAAATCACTGGTTGAAATAGCCAGAAGTGTGTCACTAACAATCAGTGCGATTTCACTGGTTCAAGCAGTGGAATGATGTCACTGGTTCATTCAGTGAGGTTCACTGGTTATTCAGTACCAGTAGTCATCTGGTCGTATAGGCTTTGTCGTACGTCAGCTGGTTAGGTATGACACTCATCATTCATCAATTTTGTGCTAAACATTCTAAAATTATTTTTTAGAAACCGGACCACGATGCAAAGCAACCACGTGGAGCGATGTATCACTGAATCTATCATTTGTTGTCACTGGTATATTCGGTAACACTGTCTTAGTCAAGTTATTCACTAGTTCACCCAGTCAGAGTCGAAAAATCACTGGTTGACATACCCAGAAGTGTGTCACTGACAATCAGTGAGGTTTCACTGGTTCAATCAGTAAGGTTTCACTGGTTCAATCAGTAAGGTTTCACTGGTTCAATCAGTGAGATTGCCTAACTGGTTCCATCAGTGGGATTGCATCACTGGTTCAATCAGTGGAATTACGTCTCTGGTTCAATCAGTGAGGTTCACTAGTTACTCAGTATCAGTAGTCATCTGCTCGTATGCGCTTTGTCGTCCGTCAGCTGGATAGGTGTCACTCATCATTCATTACTTTTGTACTAAGCTTCGCAAAATTATTTTTCAGAAACCGGACCACAACACAGTAAATCCCAAGAATAAATTTTATCTTAAAATCGGATAAAATCGCTGCAGCACGTTTATCTACTCAAAGATAAAAATTTATCTTCGCGAAAGATAAAATTTATCTTTGCGAAAGATAAATTTTGTTCACGAAAATGTTTATGTCAAATGCGATATCCTATGTAACTTGGAAAGAGCGACTAGGCTCTTGGCAGATATTTTTAAAATCTATTTACCCTTATTAGAAACAACACTTTATTCAAATGATTCAAACCAAAAAAC
>CAKNXH010061615.1:0-38202 GCA_932178445.1 Andricus quercusramuli
GTCTCATTTTACCATACTGTTGTGTAATTCCTCTCCTAATGGAAGTGAAAATCTCTTTAAAAATTCTGCAATCTTTACTTTCTTTTAAGTGAATCGTTAATATCACACAAAAGTAAACTTTATATCACTCATTTGATGAAAATTTACAATACTTCGCGTTATTTTATAATATACTGGTATTAAAATAATACAACCCTTATATTAATTATTACATATCAGAATTTTCACTTTCGGACTTGAGATTTTACATAACTCTTTTGTATTATTTATAGTTCTGTTTTGTATTAAATCCTAAAATAATTGTAAACTTTATCCAAATGCAGTAATGTCCTCCATTTACCTAACTAATTGGGTAAATTCTAATGAACAAATTTTCTCCGTGCACGAGAGTCCTTGTATCTTCCCCAAATATTCATTAATGCATTTTTTTATCCGCAGATGTCTTTCCTTACTCAATAATATCGTATTTCGCAACCGAAAGATATGCCGAAGCTATGTGCACCGTATTATGATTATGTGATGTGATGTAAGAAAACAGGAGCATTGGCCGGCAGAAATGTTGGTGAGGTAGAGCGTATTTACATTCGAATATAGATATGCTTTTGTTTGCTAGAACTTCTCTAGGATTATGTTACTACATCATTCCCTTCCATACATGCGGTTTTCCCTAAGTTTAAACCAATATTCACTTTACTTTATTGTCTCCTCGGTTAATATCTTCTCGGAATATTAAACTGATAAATAATAGAGTTATATTTACTATAAGAAGGTATATATACATTTCGTTTAAAGGAAATGTATACTAGATGATATATACATATGCTAGAACTATATATTAGCTGGCTTTCTACAGGTCAGCCAATTCCAGAAAGTCAGAAAAAATCAGAGAATTTAAAACTGGTTAGGGAAAAACTGACAGAGTCAGGGAATTTTTCGATAATCTTAAGTTAACGTTAATTTTAATTAATTTGTTGAAAATTCAAAAGTTTTGTTAAAAAGTCATTCTTTTCTGGTTACAAATTCACGTACTTTATTAAAATTCCTCTTTTAGGGATGAAAATGCATCTAGTTTCGTTGAAATTGCATCTTTTTCATTGAAAATTACTTCTGTGAGGTCGAAATGTCAACTATTTAGTTGAAAGTGGAACTCCTTAGTTAAAAATTCATTGTTTTTGGTTCATCATTTTAGTGGGAAACTCTTTTTTTGTTCAAAATTTAACTATTTTGTGTATAATTTTTTTTGAACTGAAAATGCAACTATTGTATGTTTGATTGAAAATGTATCTTCTTTAGTTGGAAATTCTACTATTTGGATGATTATTAATCTTCTTGGTGACTAATTCATCTTTTTGGTTGAAAATTCATTTTCTTTGTTGAAAATTTAACTACTAGGTTGATAATTTCTTGAAAAATTGAAATATTCGGGTAAAAAGTCAACTATTTGGTTGACTATTATTCTTCTTGGTGACTAATGCATATTTTTGGTTGAAAACTCATTTCTTTGGATGAAAATTTTACTATATCTTTTAGTTAAAAATTTAACTATTTCGTTGACAATTCATTTTAGTTGGTTGAAAATTATTTCTTTTTTACTGAAAATTTAACTATTCTATTTTTTGTGTGATTTTTCATATTTTTTTTATAGAAATTGAATTTTCTTGTTTTTTAACTCATTTAATTTACCATTTTTAGTAGAAAGTTCATGTATTTGGTTGAAAATTTGTCGTTTTTGTTACAAACTTCATCTTTTGGGCTGCAATTTCAACTACTATTTGGTTAAAGATTCATTTTTTTGGTTGAAGATTCATAATTTTAGTTAAAAATTCATTTCTTTGATTAAAAATTGGACTATTTTGTTGAAAGTTCGTTTTTATAGTTGAAGAATAATTTTTTAAACTGTAAATGTAACTATTTCCTTTCGGCTTGAAAATTCATCTTTTTTAGTGGAAAAATACTCTATTTGGTTGAAAATTTAACTATTAAAAAAATCTTTTTTCTTGGTTGAGAATTGTTTGAACTGCAAATTTAATTCTCCCATTTTTGGTTCAAAATTTAGAACACGAAAAAAAAGGCTTTGTCATTTCAACAATCTAATAATTTGTTACTGAAAATAATGTTGTTTTATCAAATGACATGATTATATTGACAAATAAAACATAGTTAAAATAACAATGCCAACTTTGTTAATTCCATAACAAAACCTGTTTACTGAAATAACAAACTCACATTGTTACCATGAAACCAATTCATAACTAACAAAGTTATTTGTTACTCTGACAAACAGGATTATTTGTTACATTGAACATTATTTATTAAACTTTTATTGTTTTTTTTTTAAACAAAATTGGCTTTATTATCGAAACAAATAACTTTGTCACTGTTACAAAGATTTTCCTAACAATGCCAACTTTGTTAATTTAACCCATTTTTTTTAATAGTCCAATCTTTACAAATTTATTTTGTTGAAGTATCAATTTTTTTTTTTACATTGACAAAGTATTTTTTTCCGTGAAACAAACATTTTTGGTGCATTAACATTATTGATCTCTTAGGTTTAAGGTTGTTGTATACCTATAAAATAAAAATTTAGAACGGTCAGGAAAATAAAAAATGGGCCAGGGAAACTCAGGGAATTTCGAAATTAGGAATTTGTAGCTATCCTTGTCAGAAAAATATATTTATAATTTAACACGCATCATCAATATCCTAAATTTATCAAATGTTCTTATTAAGGGCATGCTCTCCGGTGATCACGTGACCAAAACAGTCCTTGGTTATGAAACTTTTTTTGGTGTTCACCATGTCCAAACGCAATGATGTATTGCTCTCAAAATTTGGAATATAGAAAATGAGACAATAAATTGTGTTTGTATATTTAGTTTCAGTAATAATTTTGAAAAAAACTTTCCATGTAAAAAATAAATGTGGAAAATTTCATAACCGAGTTTGGTTATGTGATCTCTACTTTACCGACGTTGAAATGCTCCAACAATAATGACAGGTTAGGTGTGTGCAGATACATATTTTTTGATTTGCAACGAATGTGCACGATAACGTTGCAACGAATGTGCAACGAATATGAATGGTAATAATTTTGAAAAAAAATTCCATGTAAAAAATAAATGTGTAAAAATATTTTCATTTTTTTTTGGTGCTCACTACGTCCACACGGATTGAGATATCGTGTTTAGAATTTGAAAGATTGAATAAAAAGCACTAGAGAACGTTTGTACACATCAATATGTTTATAATTTCAAGGAAATTTCATTTATAAATTGATAGAATACCATTCGAGTTGCAGCACGTGCAGGTAATTTTTGGTTTGATGCATTTCAGATTTTCTGATTCACGTATGTTGATAACTGACACAAATTTTGGATTAAGTCGTCTGAACATTCAAAAAAATAATATAAACAATAACACTTGCACATTCATTGCAAATAAAAAAATAAGTATCTGCACACACGTAACCTGTCATTATTTTTGGAACATTTCAACGTCGGTAAAGTAGAGATCACATAACCAAGCTCGGTTATGAAATTTTCCACATTTATTTTTTACATGGAAAATTTTTTTCAAAATTATTACTGAAACTAAATATACAAACGCAATTTATTGACTCATTATCTTTATTCCAAATTTTGAGAGCAATACATCATTGCGTTTGGACATGGTGAACACCAAAAAAAGTTTCATAACCAAAAGGACTCTTTTGGTCACGTGATCACCGGAGAGCATGCCCTTAAGCACAAAAATCTTGCTGTGACAGCGAAATTGACTGGCCAAAAAACAGTCGCTGAACCCAGAACATATTTTTTTCCTCTACTCTTAAGGATGTACTAAAGTTATCTCAAGTTCGAAAATAAGCGAACTTTAGAAAAAAATATGTCAGGGAGAAACTGCTTATTTATCAATATTTATTTAGGGTTTTATGTTTTTACTTTCTCTTTAGTTAAAAGTTGCGATTATTCTTATTTGATCATAATGTTGTAGAGCTCATTTGATTTCTTGCCAGATTGTCTATACAAATCTCTTTGATACATTCTTATTTATAAAATTTTATTTAGGAGTTAGACAATATTGTCAATTTTATAAATGATATTTTTCTTAAATACAATTTTTTAAATAAAAATGTACCAAAGAGATTTGTAGAGAATATTTCAAGAAATAAAATTAACCCTGCAACATTAGGATTGAATGAGATTTGCAACTTTCGCCGAAAGAGAAAGCAGCTATTGTTAAATAAACAATTTCAACCTGAAATATTATTTTCTAAGACTCGCCTTCAGTTTTGATAAAAAAATTAGTTACAATTAACTTGAGATAACTTTGGTTCATCCTGAACACCTTTCTAATCCTTATAGTCCAGAAGAAAAATTACACCTGAAAGCTGCGTCACGTGTTTTGTCACTTAATATGAATTAAGTGCGAAGCGTATATAAACTGCAGTTGGCGTTTTCTTCAATTCGCGTAGTGCGACGTCAATTAAATGCAAACCTGCAGCATCATCATTGCCAGAGTATTTTATCTTTATGGCCAGTGGGGCAATAAAATAAGGTGCATGAAGAAGAAGTGCTGGTGAAGAATTGCTAATCAGAACCACGTTTGCGCGTTACTTGCTCAGTTCATTTTAAACGTCGTCGAAGTAAAGGCTCATGTGCGCGTAGCTCACATTCAAGCGACACTTCGATTAATGGCACCGTCTATCAAGACACATACACACACAGTCATCGGTAAACTGTATATCGACTAAACCAAGTGTTTGAAAGGATGGTTCTTCTCGGGTGCACAAGTTGTCGGGAGTTCCACTTAATCGTAATTAAACAGCACCCTGCAATTAATCAGACCTGGAATTGCGTTCTATTGTGACCCAGCTGCGCTTTAAAAAAATACACGCCGCTCGACAGCTAATTTCTTTATTCTCTGAACACTCCACTGTTTGAATTTCAATTTACTTACCGATTTCGCTCTCGTATTTCGAGTGGATACACGCCACTGCAGGTTTTATGCAAATTAAGTGAGCTCCGTTGAAGCGATAAGTTTCGAAAATTATCATGAAAATTTTCCTTTACTGTATGTTAATTTCCCTCAGGAGTAGTAGCACTGAAACCAATAGTTTTCGAGATAACGTTTTACTTGACGTAGCTTTTGAATACCAAGAATATCCATATTTTCATCAAATATGAAATCAGTCTATGTGGACAGAGGAGACAGGAGGGCGGAAGGAGGGCAAAAAGTGGTGAAAAAATGTTCACGTGATGTGTGGATGGTCCCCATCAGGGGGACGTTCCCCTGGTAATACACCTAGTAATTACGTTACCAATTTATGGGCTATCTTTGACCCCGTCCAGTTTATTTTCAACCAAGAAAGGTGACTTTTCTACCACAAGACAAATTTTCAACCAGTTAAATAAACTAGAAAAAATTGTTGAAAAAAATAGTTTAATCCTCAACCAAATAGATGAATTTTTAATCAGGAAAGATGGATTTAAAACCAAGTAGTTGAATTTTCAACTCAAAAAAATATTTTTTGAACCAAAAATGGAATCGTTAATTCTTAGTTTAGAAAACTAATTTTCAAAAAAAAAAAAAAAAATTCTCAACTGAACTGTACTACTGCAGGGCCATCTTCCGCAAAATTCGCTGCTACCAACCGCAGTTTTTGATGCGACCACCTCCCTCCCACCCTCACTGGGGAAGTTTTTGTTGGACAGCTCGTGCAGAAAAATATGAAATCTAGAGTTTGAGGTAGCCAAAAAGTCGGAGGAAAATCTAAATTGAGAGTGGAACACGAGAGCCATTGAAGAAGAGGATTCTCTTGAATTAAGCACCAGGGGATCAAAACTTTTTAACTTGAAGATTTCCGGAGTGGATGCAACCGATACGCAAAAGTGTACAACTGTACAGCCATAGGGAGCAATTTTTCTCGTTTCCGGTAACTTGCCCGGCGAATTTTTCAAATTTCCGCCGGCCAACTGTTCTCGCGAACGGGAGTATTCGCCGGGTTGTGAACGAAGTTAGCCTTTCGTTGTTTCGGATTACGTAGTAGGCAAACCCTAATGAAGGCACGCAGTCTCCGGGCACGGTATGCCTTTGTCACTGGTCTCCGTAGCAAGGTCCATGGCAAGGGCAGAGCTTACCAGCAGCTAGACATAGTTTAATTAAGCGAAACCGGCGCGGCGTTATAGCACTGCTCTGCTTCTCTATATGTATACAGACATATACATATATAGATTATCCATCCTAGGGACAATCGCCCTCGCAAACACAGACACGCAATGGACCACTGCCTTCTACTGTCTGCTTGGTCCAAGTGCGCACGATACGTCACAGTAACGATCCGACCTCTGCTTAAAACACGTCGCTCTTTGACGAAACACAAAATGCCAACAGTATTTCCTCTCCTAAATGAATTCATTTAAACAGTCGAGTTTGCAACCTGGAAACCGATGGGCAGTGTTGCCAATCACCGGGACAGTTCCCGGTTTTCGGGTGATTTCGATACTGTCGGGAATTTGTCAGGAAAATGCCGGAACGGACCGGAACGATTCATTTTAATTAGATTTAATTATCCTTGACAATTTTTTGAAAATTTTACAGCAAGTAATATCCAAAAATATCGCGTTCTGGCTGTAGATAATGATTGTACAGTAAATCAATACAAATTATGCAAGTAAATATTTTACAAACTATTTTTTTTATAATATAATCTGATTTCTCAGTTTTAAAATGACCGGGAAACCTATCGGGGAATTTTCGAAGTTGCCCGGGTAAAATTCGTTCGGCCTGCTACAGTTTGTTGGAACATCGCATTGCCTCAATCTGAAAACACTGCCAATGTGTGTATCATTAGGGTGGTCCAAAAATTCGATCTTTGTTAATCGACCTCCCAATAATTGGACGGGGGGTCATTTGTTAGGGGCCGTCCCTAAACTACGTTACCAATTTTTTTGCTCCCCCCCCCCCCCCACCAAACAAAGTAACGTAGCCCAAAATGCTGCCAAAACAGGTATAACAGAGCAGTTTTCACGAAAATAGGGGAATAAATTCTTTTAAATAAAGTTAATGTAAATATACCATATTGAAGTCAATCTATAATACTTTAAATTTCTGAGATATCAAGTCGAAATATTTTGTATTTTCAACAAAGTAGTTGCATTTTCAACGAAAAAAGATTTTGTACCAAAAGAGATGAATTTTAAACGCAAAACAACGAATTTTTAACGAAATAGTTGAACTTTCAAGCAAAAACAAAAGAGTTTTCAACAAAATAGTTGAACTTTTAACCAAGTAGTTCAATTTTCAAGCTAGAAAGACTATTTTTTTCGAAAGAAAGATGACTTCTACCATTAAAGATGAATTTCCATCAAACGTAGAATTTTCAAGCAGCTGAATTAAACAAAAAAACAACAATTGTTAACAAATTAGTTGAATCATTAACCAAAATGATGAGTATTCAATGAACAAAGATTAGTTTTGAACTAAATAGTTTAATTTTTAACTAAAATATATTCTTTTTAAACCAAAAATGTAATCGTAAGATTTTCAGTTCAAAAAATTTATTTTTAACCAAAAAAAAATGAATTTTTAACCACATGATTTGAAAACATAGAAGGCGAATGTGTTGACCAAATGATTAAAATCTCAAGCAAAAAAATGAATTTTGAACAACCAAGATTAATTTTCTAACCAAAAAGACGAATTTTGAACAATATAGATGAATTTTCTACCAAGCAATTAATTTTTCAATTTATGAAGGCTATAACAGAAATTTTTAATAAAAAATGTATCAACTTTCAACATAAGTGTGGAATTTTACAGTCAAAAAGACGATTTATCTACAAAACAGTTGAATTTTTAACCCAAAAATATGATTTTTCAATAAAAAAGTTCATTGTCTGCCAAATAGTTAATTTTAGTTTAATATTTAACAAAAAATTTGAATTTTCAACCAAATAGCGAACCAATTGGTGAATTTTCAATCCAAAAAGACAAGTTGTCTACAAAATATTTTAATTTTCAAGCTGAAAATGTAAATTTTCAACTAAAATTATGAATCTTCAAATAAAATGATGAATTTTCAAACAAATAAAGAATGAATGTTTCAAAAAGTAGTTTTAAGTTCAGAGAAAACTAGTTGATTCTTTAACAAAGAAAGATAAATTTCCAAAAAAATGGTAAAATCAACAAACAAACAAAAAAAAACTATTTTACAACAAAATGTTAAAATTTTTTATCAAATCTTTCAATTTTCAGCTAAAATTATGACTCTTCAACCAAAAAAAATGAATTTTTAACAAAGTAGTTATACTTTCATCCAAGCAGTTCATTTTTTGAAAAAAATATTACTTTTTAACAATTTTTCACTAAGCAATTAAATTTTCAACCCAGTATTGCGATTTTTAACCAAACTAGATGAATTTCCAAACTATAAGAGCCACTTCAAGTAACTGTCAAGGATAATAAATTTGGAATTTTTAAATTATTTTATTCTTTTTTGAGAAGATTCTATGTTAGAAATATTACAAGATTAAAATGCTGGTTTTTTAATATTAATAGTCCGGAAAAATAAAAAAAATTGGTCAAGGGGAAATCAGGGAATTTTGAAAAAGAAATTTTGCGGCCACCCTAATTGAATTCCATTACAGGTAAAACTCTAAATTACATTTAATGTGATTAAAAATGCTGTAAATTTTGTAATGTTTCGTAAAATAATTCCTTACGTCGTCATTTACTGTATCACGTATAAAATCTGTGTCAGGCAATTTCAGTATGAATGTCAAAGGCATTAATAACCAAGGTACGACGTTTATTGCTCTCAATGTATCGATGTTTATGCAAATAATATTTCATTAGAGCCTGAAGTGATCACATAATAGGCAGTAGGCACGTTGTATCCGTGATCCGCATATTCTCTTTTCAGGGCCAGAATTCAGACCAAACTGAATTCTCAACGAGCAAGGGCTGAAGCAAATTTTCAAATAGTGGGACTAACAAACTTGCCTATATTTTCATCTGTCCGCGAAATATTAGAAATACTTCTATTTCAGGGATCAAGCAGAGTCATGGAGAACCTGAAAAAGACATAGAATTTCGTTTAAATCCTGTAAATCCTGAATTTTTTTAAATAAAAGAATATCAAGTAAATGTTCAATGTTAATGGCAAGGATGAATACATACAATTTAATCAAATAATTTCTTTAATGGCAGAAATCATTAACAAAATTATTTAGCATTATTTAGAAACTACAATTTTTTTATGAAAACCTTGTTTTGTCTCTTCTAACTGTAAAAATGAATGTTTAATCTTTTTCCCATTCCCCCTTTTTTAAACTCTTTTTTGCGCTGTGATGCCTGTAAATATTTTATCATTAAGTAGCTAACCTTCATATACCTTAGTAGGGAAAATTTGAATTCTCATCTTCAAGTAAACTATCATTCCTGTTCAAATCTTTGTAAAAGCTTTGCAAGATATAAGAGCAAGGTGTGAAATAAAATTTAAAATTTTCTCTCTGAACTATCCATTTCTCCAGTTAATGGTTTAATTCCCAGGGTAAATTCTCTTGCAGCTCATTGCTGCCTGAAATATCACATGCATAAACTGGGGTTGGCGGAGTAGTAGGTTTGCAGATTGTATGAGACGGAGACGGAGGATGAAGTCTCCATCCATAATTTATGCCAGTGCCCTGCTATAGTTGCAGAGACTAAGGACTAAGAACGGAGGATCTAGATCCTGTCACATTCCCATCATCTCACATCAAAGCCATCCTCACGCCTGGCCCGAGACTTATGGAAGGGAATAGGGTGGATTACAATGGCCTGGTTAATAGTTTGCATAGCGAAGACGTCTGCGGATCCACCCATCCTCAGAATCAAAATTACTATTAATAAGACTCTGTAGAAGTAATAAGGTTCTGTAACAATATCACAAGACGTCAAACCTCCCCCCGTAGTTTGAGCACGGGACTAAAGTGCTCATGATGATAACCTTTGTAGATTAAGCTCTTAAAACATTACAGAAAAAGTAGGATGGAAATTAACATGAATTTGATATTTCACACTCTTTAAGTCCAGAATTGCAGCCCTAAAATTGTAAAAAACATGATCATCTTGTAAATCATATCAAAAGATTGAGAAAACAATTTAGATGAGATTAATATATTAATTATTGTTTTAATTTCCCTTGAATATTGGAGAATACGGATTACGTAAATAATTATTGCTTGTCTTGTTGCGTGATCTGTTATCCATGTACATAACATTGCGCGTTGCTCCCCATGGTGACAGTATCACCGTCATAATTATCCTTGTTGGAAAACAAAACCATGTAGCAAGAGTGTGCAAAAGCTGTTATGAAGCTGATTTGACTTGATGATTGATCATCTGGAATGTGCCTACATTCCTGCCCATAAGCCAGTCAATTACGTACATTAAGCTCTCAGCTTTGCGCGGATAAACATTGATTACCTTTATATAAAAATGGTTTTCAATCAAAGAAAAACAGGGTTTCTACAGGTCAGGGAATTCATTCACAAATTACGTGAAGCGCTTTTCTGAAGTTTTCAATGAACATACACAAAATTCGGTTAATTCAATAAACGTGGAACCTTAATGAAATTAGGTTTAGAAAAGAAAATGTGTTGATCGCAAGTCGGGAAAAATAAAAAATTATTCGCAAAAAGTCCAGAAATTTCGAAATTGGGATTTTGTAGCAACCCTAAAAAACTTTCATACCGTTGATACACTTTTGCATAAATTAAGATTTCCATATCTAATTTTTTCAACATCCTTTTTCGATTTGAAAAAAATTCTTCGGTTATATTAGTCTTCAGAGAAGTCAAGATTTCAGTTTCAGGGTAAACTAGGCCATCCGTTCTTGCTGGCTGAGCAAGTAGATTCATTCGCGAACGATTCGTAAGATTACGTATACCAAACTCGACGAACAACTTTCCAAGTATCAATTATATTGTCGTATTATAAGCTTACTTCTGATTATTACGCGTCGTGAAATGGCAATTGAGCTATGTACAATCTTCCTCTGAATAAACACATCATTGCTAATACAGTTATTTCTACTGGAAGAAATGGACTGGATGATAGTGCAAAGTTTGAGACTATGTAACTAAGCCGCGAGTAATAGCGGAATGGCATGACGTAACTCATTGCGCCGCTTGTTTATATACGTGGCAGAGTGCTTTACGATCCTTCAAGGATAGTTGAAGGTCAATGAATAAGCGCAGTCAATACTAAAAAGCATTACCTACTGCAGGCTTCGAATGCATTTTTTTTTTACTTTTTAAAGAAAAATACAGCTGATCGACTTTTTATGTTGTCCTCCCCAATTACTGTAGTTTTAATTTTCATTAAATTGAAAAATTCCGCGAGTTTTTCTAAATTGTACTAGGTCTGTCCGGAAAGTATTCGACCTTAAGGTGTGTCAGGAGTAAAAGTTGATTCTGGTCAATGGCGATGATATCCCCTTCAAAGTAAGTACTCCTTTGGAAGCCACAACCTTCTTCCAGCGATCCTCCCACTTTTGGAAGCGCCTCTGAAAGTCACCTTTTGTAATAGGTAACAGCTGCTTCGTCGCATTCTGTTCTATTTTCTTTACGCCTTGAAATCGTTTTCCTTTTAGAGAATTTGGGGAACAGCCAGAAATCGCAGAGAGGCAAGTCAGGACTTACTTGTGGGATGCCGAAGTTGTGTAAGGCCGTGTTTCACCAAAAATTGCTGAATAAGCAGCGATGCATCGGCAGGGGCTTTATGGTGGTCTTGGACTTAAATTTCGCAACTTTTAAGCAATGGTCCTTAAACTGTATAATAATTTGTATTAAAAACGTCCAGGAATGAGTAATTTATAAGTTGAAGCATTTGAAATAAAACAGTTTTAAATTAAAAGCTTGAAAATCAAATAGATTGAATCTTTAAAAATAAAGAATATTCTACAGTAGTAACGCTTTAAATTGAACAATTTTGAAAAAACATTCATTTTCCAAAAATAGCAAAAGTTTCAATTATGAGGTTTGCATTTTGAAGGAAAGGAAATGAAAGTTAAAATTGAACAATTAATCAGAATATTCATATTTTTCCAATTTTAAAGTATTTCAGTTTACAAAAAGCTGAAACTTACAAAGTATTCCTACTTGAAAACATTAAAGACAATAAAACTCCCAAATTTAGGAAATTCTCATTAAATTTATAGTAATTTAATTTTAAAATTAAAAGAAAATCTCAGATGTACGATTACAATAAAAAGAAGTTTGATTATTTCTTAACACTGACTGGGAAAATTTGAATTTTTTCTTTTGTTTTCCAATGAATATCATCTCTCTCTTTGAAAAAAATGTGTTCGTAATTGTGCTCAGTGTTAACAACCGTCTCCGATGAAAAAAGATTGAAGATATTACACGCAGAAAGAGGATCTGTAAAATTTACAACACGTTCAGTACAAATGTGGACGTCATTACTTTTTAGTAGATTTTACGAGAAGTTTTGCTAAATCAACTGATTTTCTGTATATTTAACGCAACCTCTAGTAAGATCTACTGAAGTCGCATTTTTCACACATTAGTAAATTTTACCTAAAATTATGTGAAATTTAGCCAAACTTCTTGTAATATTTATTAAAAAGTGACGTCCATATTTGTACCGATCGTGTTGTAAACTTAACCGATCTTTGTCTGCGAGTACAGAAAAAATCAAACCCTAAAATTCAAAAAGTAATTAGATGCCTTATTATGAATGCTATATATGCTACTTTTACAATTCCATACAACTATTGTCGATTGCAACTATTTTAAAGCCACTAAAGCCCTGCGCTGTAGTGAAAGCTATTACAGAGCACTCTCGGCCCAAACAATCACTGGCATAATGAAATACCACTCCCTCGTAGTCTGTGTGCAGTGTGCACGCTCATTCAAGGAATAAATAAGGACCAGGGGAAGATTCGTGCCAAGCTATAATGAGACACTGCTTGCGTGAAATGCTATGACGAACGATAAACAGTTCCGGTATGGGCACACGCACTTTCGTGTCGACAACCCTTACAAATTTGCTTGAGTTCAGTTCATCGGTATTGTTTATCAGGTCGGGTTACGGTAGGTTACCAAACAAACGAACTCGATCCGTTTAAAGCAATGCTCATCGATCGACGCATTGGAGAAGGCTAACAAGGTTTCGCTTCGATGCTTGCTCGCGTTTTGCCGTCTCGTCGCTTTTCGTATGCGTTCGCGGCATTTGATATGCTGATTCATCAAATTATCTTACGCGCCACGAATGCTGAACCATTTACAAAAAAGTCGCAAAATCAATGCCTTTCAGTGCGTCTGAAAAGTTAATTGTGTTAGAGGAAATACCTCCAGTAATTGGCACTGTTGATTTTAATCCTCTAGAGTTGATTAAATTTGCTTTTAGCTTTGCTGAACTTCAAATGGTGGTGGGTGTTACAATTTTAATATAATATTCACCAGCTAAAGCTGATATATCATTGATACTCCTGAAATTGCAATTTCAATGCAACTAAATCTAGAGACTATGGTTGCACAAGCTTATACAAGATTATACAAGATTATGAAATCCGATGGCAGTATGTCCAATTGTATGATGGATCTGTTTATATAGATACATGGTAGCATGTATGGTTAACAAAGGGTGCAATTACTGCTCTGCATTATATATGTAGGACATAGCCATTCTAGTCATGTAGTGATTCATGAAGATCCATTCAATCGTCAATCATTGTTTTATGAGTGTTTCTGTAGGAATACTGATGTGAAAGGAATGCTATAAAGGGAGTGCTATTTATGAAAGAACCTCATTCTGTTAATACAAACTGATTTCTAATGAATTGCATTTGAAACGAAATTGTATTAAAATTGTTTTTCGATAACCAGAATAACTGAAATTTCTAGCATGGTATATATCAAGTGAGAGAGGGACTGGGTGAGTGTGTGGTAGCAGCAGGCAAGCCTGGCCGCGGCGGGTGCATTGGCCGGCCATGAGTTAGATCGGTTTAACAACCGTCTGTAAACAGCCTCGTAACTTTACTGTCCCTCTCCTCTCGCGATCATTCTGCCTCCCTCTCACTTGAGGTTGACTCTCCTTATTTCCATCCTTCTCTCTGAACCTCTCTTCTCAGCGTTTATCATTAACTATCTACTGCTCCCTTTCTCTCTTGTCTCATCGTCTCCGCGCTTGCCTTTGTCATCCTTTCCATCTTTCTCTATTCATCCGTCGTCACTTTTGTCTTCATTCTGCATTTATTTTTTATCTTTTCCTTCTTTGTCACGACAAGGCAGGCCGACTCGATCAAGGTCTGGCACAGAAAGTCAGAATATGTGACTGCTGCTGCATTTTTGCATCGTAGACAATAAATATTGCATGGTTAGCCGCAGACATTGGTGTCGTTCAGAGTCCAGAAACAGATTAACCTCTTGTTCCCTTACCTCCAGTTGTGACTGAATAAGTCCGTAATTCTGTTTTCATGAATGTGAGGTCTGGCTGGATTTAATGCAAATTCATCTTCCTTGGGACATGAAATTTCAATTATGGAGTATTTTAAAGACGCAGAGTTACAGTTTGCAGCGTTCATGCAAGGAAATAATTCTTTCAGGGAATAGCATGAATGTTTAACCTTGACATTTACATATTTAGGGTTGGCAAATGTTCAACTATAGGATAGGCATCTGTATGTGTTCAAGTTCCGAATTATAATTCTTTTACAAAATTCTTTGAAATGTTTTTAAATATTTATTAATCTCTTGAAGTCTTTACAAATCATTTGTAATCATTCATATCTTTTGAATTCTTTCAATTTGACTGGGAAAAGTTAACAATTCATCGGAAGAAGACCAAGAAATGACCGGGAACTGGAAATCAGATGGCGTTTTTCTACGATCGGATAACGAATTTAACATCTTGGATATTTCAATCTAACATCTTGGATGTTTCAGTTTAAACTTTAATATCTCTATGTTGGTGATACTATCTTATACTTTTAATATCTAGGTTTCATCATCCATTTGTCTCTGAGTAGGAAGAATCGAGAAAAGGGTTTCGCTCTGTGCTGTAGGGCTATAGACTGCAACTGCTTATACGCGGTATAATAAAAAATATATTACTTTCATCTGATTGTTTTGTCCAGCCCTTAATCTGAGGTGATACTAGATGATAGGTTACAACCGATAAGTTTTTACGCGCACATAAAAAGCATTTTATGTAAGTTTCCTAGATAAGTACATCCATAAAAGAAAGTGATCAGCAGTATAGGACAACAATAGAAAATTATGGAGTAATTAGCTTGGGAAGTTTCGGCGTCACCATCAGCGTCTCGACGGCGTCGAGCAGAATATCCTGGTGTGTTCTGGCTGGAAGATCACGCTCCGATATCGGGGAAGTAAAGTAGCTGGATGGGTGGATCCACCCTCGTGCAGGCCCTGGTGTGATACACGTACATGGAAGCGAGCTATAACTTGACGTGGTTACACTTGAGCCTGTTACGCTAACTATACCTATAGACATAACTATACGTTAAGCGACACGTTGCCTGTGCTGGCACTCTGGCAGGAAACTCGACGAACTTCCATTCACACGTTTACCTACCGGAATTCGATGAGAACGACGACGTCTACGTTGGAGGCGACGACACACCAGGGTCTCCTGACGCGCTGAACTTGCTAGCTAATATACCTAACTCATCTCCAAGAAACCTTTGAGAACTCCCCGAGGTTCGGAGCAAGACAGAGCAGAGGTGTGGAGCAGCAAGCAAAGAGCACGAGGTTTCTTGAAAGTGCACCGCCTCTTGCTGTTACCAACTGAGGAAACATTTATGTATTACGTAACGTTCAAAATTAGTAAAGGCAGGCGTCATGCGTCTACAAATTTCGTAGCCTATCAAGACGTTGATTAAGTTGTTCAAATCGAGGGGCTAGTCACTGAGAAATCTCAAATTGCTGCGCTGGAAGTCTTAGGAAAACTCTTTCATGAACTCTTGCAACTCTTAGAAATCTTGGAAGTCTTTCGCCAAGTTTCGAGCATTCACACTACAAAACTAACAGCATGCTTCATCCGAACGCTGCAGAATTTGATTTCTCCTGGAGAGTCCCGATCGTGATAAGTTTTTGAAATCTCGGCTCTCCCGGCAATCTTGAAGAAATCTTGGAACTCTCCATGCGAATTCGATTGAGACTGCCGCATTCATAGTTTTAAGATTTTCAAGTCTCTCATCAGTAGCCCCTCTGTTCTCATCTCGCCACTTCCCCTATCTCTATACTTCTGTGCTGTCCAATCCTATCTTATCATACCCTCCCCTCTCCTGCACCCTTAACTATACCCCGTCCTACACTACAACCTACTCCCCTCCTATTCTATACTTCCCTCTTCCTAATTCCCCCCTCACTTAACCCTTCTCACAGTTACTCCCCCACCACCTCTCCTACTTACTCTTCTCACCTTCCCTAACCTACTCCCCTAGGAAAAGAATACGATAGTGGGACCTGCTCCGAAAAAACACGTTTACCTGCCGGAATTGGATGAGAACGACGACGTCTACGTTGGAAGCGACAACACATCAGGGTCTCCTGACGCGCTTAACTTGCTAGATAATATACCGAACTCATCTCCTATTCCTATTCTATCTTAGCATCTCCTCCCACCTGCCTACTTAACGTCCCTTCCCATAATTCCCCCCCTGTTATACCCATACTCCCCCACCCTTAACCAACTTCTTCTCTCATCAACATACTTCCCTCCCATCCCCTCTTCTTTTACTGTCCTTTCCTCCTCTTCCGATAACCCCTTCCCTAATTCCCCCTTACTCTCCCTCGCTTCATCTTTCCTCCCATCTTCTTCCCTCCTCTCACTTCTTGTCCTAGTAAGAAAGTACGAAGGGCTGATGGACAACAGACCGTAACTATAAGGGTTTCTGTACGGTGCTACGAAAGCCTAAGAAGTGGCTGGGGGTCCGCTATGATGGTGGTGCAAATATAGAGGGAAATAACGTTAGAGGAAAAGAAAACTATGTGGACACTCCCTAGCTACAGGTATATATGTTCTCTCTGTATGCTTTAAAAATCGAGATCAAAGGCAGGGAACGATTTTTACGATTGAGGAAAACTCAACGGTTGTATACCAATCGTAAGAGGGTCTATTGGAGTACCATATCATATCCATCCCAATGAGTGACCAGATTTGCGCTTTTTTCCCTTTCCTCCTTCTTACTTTTCTTTTCTCGATCTAATATCTCTCTATTTCTTTGCCATGCATCCTGTTACGGAAAAACCCATGTACCGCACGTTTACGAGAGCCATTCAACCGAAATGAGACACACTCACTAAGGAAAATTCTGAAGCAGAAAAGCAGAGAAAATTGTATCGACGTATTCAAATACACTCTATTTCACGGAAGAAGTCACTTTGTAGAGAATGAAACATTGGTTTGATGTACGTTGATGCAAATACCATGCAAGGGTTGCCAGAGAATTAAAAAAAAAATACAGACCACGCGTTCAGTCGCTAATCGACTCATTTCGAAAAAATTAAAAATATTTTAGAGAACACAAAAATAGTTTAAATTATAAAAAAATAAAATAGTTTTCCAATTCACAGACATCCATATATTTAACTTCTAACTTTAAGGATTCCACGTTTACCTTCATTTTGAAATTGAGTTCTCTAAAATTTCGTGTTATAAAGATGTTTGAATACTTTTACAAGTTGTAACAAATTACAATTGTTTCACTTTTAATTCGTTAAATTTTTGCATCTTCAATATTAAAGGCTTTTTTAATATGAAAGACATATTTTCAATTTATAAATCAAAATTGTCCAATTTTGCTCAGATAAACCTTATACCTACTCTTATATGAATCATAATATTTTCAGGACTTAATTTATTTATGTCTTCTTTGTATTTTTCCGCAAGCGTTCACAATTGCTTTTAATTCTTAAAGTGAGATCCGATTAACTGAAATTTTTCATTTTGGGCTAAAATTGATTTTGTTCGTTTCTGTGTGAAAGTTCAATCTGAAATTGTTAAATTTTTGGGCTTTAAAATCAGAATCAGTCAAATATTAAGGCGTTTTCTCTCTCGAAATTGTAAAAATTTGAACTATTTAAATTTTACACTGAACATATATGAATGCTATACTTAAAAATTATTGAATTTGGAGCATTCAAGCTTAAAAGTTGTAATATGTTAGGTGGCTTTTAATTCAAAATTATATGATATAAACTAGAAATTGTCAAATTTTTTAAATGTAAATTTTAAATTATTGGATTTGAAATGTATTTAACCCGCAAATATCTATTTATTGTTAAGACTTATATTTTGCAATATAATTTTATAATCTTGAAGAATACACAAAATGTAATTTTGTTTAATTTATAAAGCTTCTATGAGAAAGTATGCAGTTAATAATTTGTTGAATTTCAAACTGTTTAAATATTAACACTGTCAAATCAGAATGGTAGAATTTTGAATATATCAATATGAACGCTTTTAATAGTTTCAAGCTTAAACTGATTGTTTTATAGAAATTTATCCGTTTACCATTTTAAATTGTACAGTTTTTAACTTATTACAGATTGTTCAATTTTTAACGTTTTAATGCTCAATATCCCATAAACTTTTCACATTTTATATTTTTTTTTTTAATTAAAAAGCCCAATTTTTCATGCATAATTTGAAAATTTTCATCCTACCTCTTGCGGTCATAATTCTAAATTTAAATTTTCAAAAACTTGCTTTGTCACTCAACGCAATGACCAAGCTTTGAGACTTGCTACTTTTTAATTTCCCAGACTAATTGCTAGACCCTTCTTACTTTGTAAACGTGAATCTAATTTGGGGCAACCCGGAAGATATTTCAACATGCATACAATTCTTGTAAATGCTTCATTCTACATTGTAGAAAAGTCTAAAGTTCACATGAAATAGTAGAATTGAAGTTTTTGTACAACAAGAGAGATTTATGTACGCAAAGAAAATATCCGATACTATAGCTGACCACTGCTGAATTGCGCCATATAGAAAAACGTTCCACAAAACAGTAACCGGCCACGACACTGCGGTTTGCGATTTATAATGCTGTTTGATGACGTCATTAAGCTCTGGCGAGCTTATTGTTTCACCTAAAGTGCATCTGTGAATGTAAGAACATTCACACAACCATTTTCGCACACATGTGGAAACACCAGACTCTCCCTCTTCATCTTTTGACCCCTCTGGCGACATAACTCAACCACCGCCACTGTCCATCTACTCGTATACTACACGCTCATAGCTGTCTGCCGAGAGCCGAGTATTAAACCGGACATAAACATATAATTAAATGGCCTAATAGCACACGTGCACTTTATTCCCGACCATGTCTGGACTTTCGCACAATTGCACGCAGCGAATCCCTTAAATGAGGGGAAAATAGTCCCTTCTTCAATTCTTGTAACAAAACTACAATTCACGCCATGTGAGTAAACCTATAATTTGAATATTTCAAATTCTGTTTTCTAAAGATTATTAGGAGTTTTCATTATTTGAGGGGTGGTACGATACACTAAAAAAATGTTTGGGACAACGAACAAAGTAGAAGGGCCAGCTTGTTTAGTTTGTAATATATGCCGCTGCAACAACTTTCGTATTTACTACTACAAGCAGTAAGTCTTACTTTTAAATTAGTAATTCTGAGTACTTCAAGTAGTAGTATCCTAACTATTGAAATTATTATATAATGAGATTCACTGTTAGAAAAATCTGTACTAGATTTAGTATACATTTAGTGGAAGCAAGAATGCACAACATGAAATTAAATTTAGTATACCAGCGTACAGTAAGTTCAGTATATGCATATACTGAATTTAGTATGCACGTCCATGAAATTTAGTATACGCGTTTACTAAATTCAGTATACGCGTTTCGTTTCGCTTGGGTTCCGTCTTCATCATCTGTAAAAATGAACAGATGAAAAATGAAATTAAAGAACAAAGTTTTAATTTTCAAATAATCATATCGTTAAGCTACATTTACGTTAATAAATTGATAATACCTTTTAAAGAGAAGACTTCGCAGATCTTCGCAGAAAGCAGCCGAAACTTTTAGCATTACAAAGTATATGAATTTTAGTATACAGAAATTATGAAATTCATATACGTAAAAAAACGTACTGTACACTTAACAAATTTAGTATACATATAACTTCATATAAGAAATTTAGCATACGTAAGTACATTAAAATTACAAAAAAATGTATTTATAGTAAACATAGAGGAAATTTAATATGCCCGTGTATACTAAAATTGCAAAAATTTCTAACAGTGTTGTTAAAACTTGGAGAATTCCTGTTGAATCAATGAACTGAAACGTAGGTAAAAAATAATTAGTTCAAGCAGCATGTGAAACTTCTAAGATTTTACGTGAGTAACCTAATCTCGTTATATCCATGAAGTGTGCAAATTCAAATGGAGGTGAAATCCTGAAAGCTCTATGTCAAAGTAATCATCTGATCTCCAAGTTTTCAGCACATTCCAAACTAATACCATCTCTGCTACTCAAAAGTTTGTTGTCCCAACCAAATATTTTTAACAATTAAGCTGTGTCATCCTTCATTTGATGTTTGAAATTGAAACAGAAATTCTATTGTTGCGAGGGTCTCACCAAATCCTTAATTGTAACAGTGACGTAAATGCGGCAATCCACATACACTCTGGGGGCCTCCCGCTTTTCGGGGCTTTAAGCGTCCTGTCGTAAACAGACTGTGGCCACTTCTCTTTGTACATACACCTACGTGTGTATCCAATACGTGTGCTCAGCAAATGAAACGTAAAGCGAGTTTTGACACGTATGACATGACATGCGCATGCACTTACAGCTAATGTACTACTCATAGAAAGTTTAGTATATAGGCTAACCCTTTTCGTCGTTATGCTAATGCTTTTGTATGTGATTTCATATGAAGGAATTCGTTCTCTTATGATCATAAATGTTCCACGCATTCTCTTTATTATTAATTTTTATAAACTACACTGAAAAAAGAATAGTTGGAACAACTAATAAAATTGTTCGGACAACAATTTTAGTTAATAAATAATGGTACCACTACTTAGTTCTGAGAACGTGCCCCAGCAGTGGGCACGCGGACATCTTTTTTTGGGACGTTGATGCCAGTTCAGCCCACTGGGATCTTTCTAATTTGGGTTTCGAATGTTACGATATATAAAAGAGGAAACTTGTAAATAATTGCTTCGATGCACTTTTTATTAGGTTAGGAATTTGTAGTAAAACTTAATACTTGTTTGACTTCACAATTTCTTATACATACACACGGAGAAAAATTGCTAGTCAGCCTGAACATCTAGAGTGTCAGATTGACTATATTTGAGTTTTAACTATAGGACAGCCCCCTAGAACCTAGATCGTGTAGCGTACCATCCATGGAGTGTCAAAATTTTACGGTTAGCTTCCATGTCCCCGAATGTAAAGTTGACAATTCTGGAGTTTAAACCTGATTATCTCAGGAATTTTAGCTTGATTATCTCGGAGTGTTATCTTCAGCATATCATAGTAATAATTTTCTATCTTTTGTCCTTCCACCTTCGTATATATTCATTGGAGTAAGAGAGACGAGAGACGGAAATTAAGTTAATAAATGAAACTTGAAAAAACATGAAAATTGATATAAAATCCATCAATTCTGAAAGCATCTTTATTATTTTTTAAGAGTTGAATGCTGAGACGTGACTGCATATGTATAAAAACTTTAACAACATATTACTTTGAGCACGAGAGGCTAAGGAAACGGCGTCACTACACTGATTAAGACATCAACACTGAAAAATTCAGGAAACAATATAAATACGTAATTCAAACCTCGCAAGTCTTATTTCTTTATCAACAAATTACGAAATTCTGAGTATGTTTTCGGTCGAAATTATTGAGAATACACACTAATTAATGATTGACTCCTTTGTCCTTGATCCCTCGGATGTATTGAATTTCACGTTTAGAATCAAAACGAAAATCACTCAAGCCACTCTCCCGCATGTTCTCCACAATTTTATTCACTCTCCACACATTTTTGAAGCATCAACAGGTGGTTTAATTTAATTAAAATTGTTGTAAAACATGGCTAAATCACCTGAGTATGTTCAAACAGACTATAAAATAATGATCTGCCTGAATATAAAGAAAAAATTGTGGGTGGTACTTGGTACTATCTAGAATCTAGAAGGTCAAACTGACCATCTAAATGTTGACACTTTAAATTTGACTACCCATTTTTCTCCGTGCACATTCGAATTATAAATTAATGTTTCAGGCTTATGATGGTTACAGTCCAATATATCGAAGGCATTTTTGGTTAGAGTTGGATTTTTTTTTGATTTTTTGAATAGTGTGCACGGGGCTGTCCCGGCATATATTATCAGTCACGGACGCATTATTATAATGTAATTAAGTGATTTGATAAGAGCGTGTGCCTTGACATATTGAACAAAGCCAGGTTTTTACCCCATCATTCATGGACTGAGTTGTAGTCAAGTTCTTGATAGGGGGAACTTCAGCTTAAGGTGGGATCCGAACCACCAGAACCTCGGTAACGGTACATAGAAAAATTTCAAGATGTACCGGCTCAGGCTTTTCTCTCAGGTTCTCTTAGGTTTTCTAATGCATTATCTTCTATGTCGCAGTTCTGTTGCCCTATAGTTTTACTTCCTAATAATTCTTTGGCAGAGTCTTTCAAAGCCTATGCTTTGATTTAATCGGTGAAGCCCAAAGTTTGTAGAACTTATGACACGGTCCAGATAAATGTTAAACTAAAAATATAATAGTATACTTTTTAAACAAAAAGAATTAACTTTGAACCAAAAATAGTTGGATTTTCTTATCAGATTCCATTGATTCTGTTCTTTAGAAAAAGGGAAAAAGTATAGGGGAAAAAGTGTCAAGTCTGTAATTGATATCGTTGAAATTGATTATACTGTTGTTGCATTAGCCTTAAATTGAGATGACACCAAAGTCAGGAAAATGTCACGTATCTATAAGACCTTTACAAATCCGTGTCCTTTATGGCTTCGTAAATCCCTGATACCATAACATGGATTTTCATATTCATAAGCAAGAGACGATGTAATAAGGGGTGTGTGTATCTCAAATATTATTCTTTAATCTTCACTAAATTATTTTTAAATAACGAGCACGGAAATCCTCTCTGAACAGTATCGAGTCTGGTGATTTTTATCCGGATTTTGCTTTTATTTCTAAAATTGCTATTTCCTCTTACAACAAAGCGTTCATTATCTAAAAATTTACGTTAGGATTTCCTAGTCGAGATAAAAGAATAATGGCTTCATGGTATGCAGTAAATACTTTCAAAAGATTTCGATGGTCAGGCCAATATTTAAGGGGTATTTATCGCTGGTATTGTAGAGCGAGAGTATTCACGCGCCTAATGGCCCGTGATCGCGTCGATAATCCGGATCGTACAGTTTTTCTCTGCTCTTGTCACCCTTTCCCCTTATCAAGCTTTTTTTATCTCTACAGTGCCTTTATATTGAAGAAAATATGAGACAATAAAATTTTATTTCATATTTTATTACCTGCGATTGTTTCGTTGTACAGATCAAACTAGAATTTTATTTACTTTTATTATGGTCAGTTCTTTGATTTCCAGATAGACTATCTTACACAAGCATTTCTCTTTCTCAGTACAGCTAATGCTTTTTTATCAAAAAAGGGACAGTGCTTAAGTTACGCAAAGTCTTTTGGGTGGGGGCGAGATCAAAGCCATTTCCTAAGTAAAGTAGTTTGAAGTCTGCAAATCAGTAAAAAAAAAAGTTGAA
This sequence comes from Andricus quercusramuli, assembly GCA_932178445.1. NCBI lineage: Eukaryota > Metazoa > Arthropoda > Insecta > Hymenoptera > Cynipidae > Andricus > Andricus quercusramuli. The sequence goes on from CAKNXH010061615.1 coordinate 23,829, forward strand.
TAGATTTTATGGTAAACGGCGATAATTATCTGTTTCGTTCAGGAATCAACTATGTGTTTGAAAACTCGTTTTTTTGTTGTTGAATTGAACTGTTTTTAATTCAAATTAAAATTTTTCTTGGTTGAGATATCAACGGTTTTGTAGAAATTTTGTCTTTTTGGCTTGCAAATTCACCCTATTTTCCCTGTTTTGAGAGAATCTTTGACTGTGAAGTCTCAAATGATATTACGATAGATGAAGCGGTATTTTTGATTGAAAAAAGATTAACCATTTTCGCCATGAATTCGAACTATTTTTAAGAAATTTAATCATTGGAATTTTTGTCTGTTTCAGACGAGCACACCTTAGAAATTGCCTTGAAAAGCTAAAAGTGTTAGTACCTCTCGGTCCTGAAACGTCCAGGCATACCACGCTAGGTCTCTTAACCAAGGCCAAGCGTTTCATCAAGGTAAGTACTAGCAGGTGCATCTTGCTTCATTCAACGTGACGAAAATTTATAGTGTTCTCCGCTAGTTTCCAACAGGAAACAGATGCATCTACGAAGCGTATTTGCAAAATGCAACCGTACGATTCTGTACTTTTATTTCAGTTGCTTTATTCTCGAGTAAGAGAAATTGCTTTCCTTCATTTTTTAACTCCGCACTCTAGATTCAATAGTTGCTATTGAGAAGCAAACATATTATTCATGCAAATAAGAAGAAAATATTAAATTCAAAGAAAAAAATTTGTATATAAAAATAATTGTTGGAGCTAACCCAGGTTGTCTACCTGACTGGGAAATTCTGGAAATGACTAGGATTTTTTCACTAGGGAAAAATCGGTAAATGTTTGGGAATCATATAATCATGTATTTTTTAATACTCTAACGCTAAGTTGGAACCGGGAATTTGTGAAAAAATCATCATTTGCGCTTGGAATAGGGAATTTTCTAAAAGAATTATAATTTTCAGTTGGGACAGGAGATTTCCATAATGAAATATTATTCGTACTCTTAAACAGGGAATTTCGTAAAGAATTATAATTTTGCATTTGCGACAAGCAATTTCCGAAAAAAATTTTACTTTTAGGACGGGACATTTTTTTAAATAATTTAAATTCTGATTTATAAAAAGGGAATTTACAAAAAAAATCCCTATTTCAAGTCAGAATTCATCAGATTTGGACAATATCTTGTCCCAAATCAGAATTTGTTTGAAGTTAAAAATTTCTTTTTTTGCAAATGAAAATTTGCGAGAATTTGAAACTTTCTTTTACCAAATTTTAGAAAATAGGAGTTACTATATTTCTAAATTATAATAGAAAATGTTGTAAATAAATATAATTCTGACTGGTAACCTGACTGGTTACCGAAAATTTCCATAAAGAATTATAATTGAGACTTTTAGACCGTAAAGAATTATACTTTTTCCTTTCGATCAGGGGATTTCCGTGAAGTTATAATTTAGATATTAGGACAGGGAATTTTAGTAAAAAATTATTATCTTACTTGGAACAGAGAATTTTTGACACGAAACGGGAATTTTAGAAAACAAATTTTACTCTCATTTAGCAGGAAATTCAAATAACTCCCTGTTCTAAATGAGAAAACTTGTATATCTTTTAAAATGTTTAGATATCTCGTGTAATCTTCAAAAATAGTTTGAAATCATTGAAAACAATTGACCGGTAGAAAACCGGGAAATGATCGGAAATTGAAAATCATCCGCCGGGTAGACAACCTGTAAACCATTCCACCAACAACTATTTTACAAATTGATTGTTACTGAATGTTTGAAATTATCAATTTAATATCGTAAAAGATTTCATTATTTTATATTTAATACTGTTAGAGACGTGACACCTGACCGCGTAGTTGGAGCACAGGAATTAAATGACTTTTTTTTTAATTGGTGTTACATTTTTCTATTAAATAGAGGAAATTTAGTTACACTTTTTTGGTCTATATTATGAAGGAAAGCTATATCAATAATACAAATTCGTATCATTTTACAATTTTTTTTCTCAGTTCAGGTGGTCGATTATGTATATATTTCCACATTTTTTCGTTTTTTATTTTTCACATGTCATTGTTATTGTTAAGTTCACGTCGTATTACGTCAAAGCTAACTCAAAGCTATCTCTGAGATAAGACGTGAATTTAAGAACAAAAACAATGTCATATGAAAAATATGAAGTGAAATGCGAAATCATACATAATCGACCCCTAGAATAATATGATACAGTTATTGCGAGGAACATTTTGGTAACTTTATCGATTGCATAAAATGCGGATGAGGAATTTAGATAATTGAATAAAAGAAAAGGTTCTCGTAATTCTGAATTCACTAATCATTTCGACTCTCGAATTAGAGTTGAAGCTGAAATAACACTGCTCAAAGTTATCCGTCACTTGCAACTGCGACTGAAATATGCTGGTGGGAATGCGCAGGTAATTTAGCCATTGGATTGAGGGCCATAAAACTTTCAAATTAATTCTTGTCACGTAAGAAATTCGTTCGGCGGGTGTATATATGTTTTCGAAGACACGATGCGAGAGAGACATCAGAGACAGATCAGATCAGGTCAGGCAGGGTCGAAAGACGAAATAAGTCTTGTACGCATTACTATGGCTGGAGTGAGAGGGAGAGAGGAAGAGAGATTGGAGGTAGAAAAAGAAAAAGTGAGAAAGAGGATGAAGGAGTCAGATGGCAGATAGAAGCCACTGTAAAGTTGGTTGCTTGAATATTTCATGTCATTTCCGCGAACGCGGGGATAGCGTTCGTTCAGCTTGAGGTTTGAGAGCCGTTGAAAAACGGCTGGGGTAATTAGCAAGAAAGATGGCGGAAAAGATGTCTGCCGAGTGTGAAAAGAATCGCGGCACCCGCGAGGAGGAAACGGCGCGGGGAAGATCCGCCAGCGAACAAATAAAAGATTACTCGACCTCTTGTGCCACCGTGAAAAATGTGAAACTGTTCCTTACTTCTTTCTCCCTGACTCTTCTACTTTCTTTTCTTCTCGCCGCCTCGCCTACTCACGTCTTTAGCTCATGCCTATTTATCCAATGCTCCTTTCCTAGTCGTCCAAACGACTTTTCTACAAACTTTTTAACAAAAGAGTCTAAAAATTTCTTGGGTGAAAAAAATCAATGTTTGTTTCACATACTGAATTTCAGCCAATTAAACTTGGGAGACTAACATGTGCCAGGATGGCCACTGGACCGAGAAACTTAAAAAAAAATCAGAACAAAACAATTTAAGAAAAAATATAAATCGATCAGAGATTGCAATAATGCTAAATATTAAATGATTTCAATTATTTTAATGAATTTCACTGATTGAAACCGTTTCTCAAAAAGGGACCTGAGAAATGTTTCGATCAAAATCAAACTAAATACGTGTAAAATGTCTGTTACGTGACGTCTACTAAATTCTGTTATAAAAATTATATTAATATTGTCTAATTAATTTTAAAATTGAATAAAAAGTATGGTGATTGTTGAAAAGGGATGGAAACAAAATTTAAAATGTCCGTCGGTATCAGTGGTTAAAATCAAACTTATACTAAAAACTTTGTAAATGGAGCTAAATAATAAAAAAAAAATTAACCACATGGATGGCGCCCACCAAAAAGATTTTCGTAGCCTATTAATACGTTAATTAAGTCGTTCAAATTTCCCCGTTCTATAATTTACCTCCAATACTCCCCCTACTATTCTAAAAGGCTTCCAATTTTTAAATGGAGATATAAACACGGAATATCATTCAGTGACCGGTATTTTTCATTATATTGTACTAAAATGAATATTAAAAGTGTCTCTATATTTCGTGATTCTTGAAACAATAAAAAATACTTTATTGTCAATAATGACGATAATATGAGGTAAACGTCCTAGTATTTATGATGCCAATTTTCTTGCTTTTTATTCAATTCGAATTATTGAAAATCCATTTAATACTGTAAAATCCTCAAAATAAATTAGCTTAATCCTTAATTGTTACTTTTAATATATTTTTTATCATTATATTCAAATTACAACCAAGTTTCACTATTATTGGGACCGTCACGGTTACTGGGACATCTACCTTAAGTAATGCTGTTTTTAATTTTTTTTATCTTGCAATCTTCTTAGTCTTTAAAAGAATGTACACTCAAACTGGTAAGTTATTATTTATTTGAAATTGGAAATATATAAATTTGAAATCAAGGCGAGAAAAATGTAGGTTTTAAAATAAAAATATAAAAACTGTAATTATGATGTAAAGCGTGGAATTCGGAAGAGATTATTGTAATTACGAATTGACTTAGAGAATTATCGAAAAAAAATATCATTCAAATCTGGAACAAGCAATTGGACCCAGGAATTAAAAAAAAGAGTTTTCCAACAGAATTGTAATTTTGACCAGAAAATTGCCGAGAGTTTAAAATTATCCTTCTGGTAAACACTTTGTGAATTCTTTTCCGTTTGAAATAATTATTTTTAATTTTTAGAGCTGTTGAATATTAAATGCTTCAATCTTACACCATTCATTTGCAGTTATTACATCTTGAACGCCCTATAATTTGAAATTGATCAGGTTGAAAGTTTTTAAATGTTTAATTGTGCAATAAATTTTAATAATTTTAGTAATTTGCGGTCAACTGTAATTGTTAATTGATGTATAATCAAATTCGAACGTGTGTATGAACTGTCTCCATAATTATTAAAGTAAATGAAGATTGCCGTACATTATTTCTGCTTTATCATCTACCAATCTACATATTAAATTACCTCGACGTACATGCACTAAGTATTACCTATCCACCAAGCCATCGATTTTATTTCACAATTCTTTTTGCGCTTATCCTCGCTTCTTTTATGTCACGTCTGTCTCACAAGAAAAAAGTAATCAAGTTTTCTTTCTCTCTTCTTTCCCTCTATCGCCTTTCATTCCGCTGTCTCGCGTCTTATCGAGACCCTACTAAGTGTACTTTATTAGCTTGCAGTTCTGATATCCAGCTGTTTGCGGAACTAAAAGAAAAATATAAATAACATGACTCTATCGTACTCTCATCTTCATTTCATTCACTATACACCAAATTGCCTTTTTCCTAATACGAATTTCCCCTTTCTTAATCCTATGTTTCCTCATTTTAAAACGTGAAAGTAGATAGAGAATTTCTGGATACGTGATAGGGATTCTGTGACGCGATATGGGTTCCTTCGAGAAGATTCTAGAAACTTAGCACGGACATGAACCATTTGAGCTATAGTATGGTCGCGAAGTCGGTAAAGTAGGGAGTTAGAAACGTGTCTTTCTATGGGATCTGAATGGCAATTCTTCTTTGATTCTTAGAAATAAAAAAAAACATTTTCAGTGAACACAAAATTCTTAAAATCGTTCAAAAGAGGCCTGAAACCTTTTGATTTAAAAATATCAGGTTTGCAACAGATGTTTCTATTCCATTTTTTATTAAAAATTCAACTATTCGGTAGAAAATTAATGTATTTGGTTAAAAATCCATGGTTTTAGTAGAAAATTAACCTTTCACTTTGAAAATTGGGTTGTTTGCTTAAAAATTATTTTCGTAACTGAATATTTGATTATTCCATGTTTTGTGGTATGTAGAATATTATTATTCTTAGTTGAAAAATCGTGTTTTTGGTTGAAATTTTGTTGAAAATTTGTTTTTTTTTTACTGAAAATTTAACTATTCTGATTTTTAAATTAAAGTAGATGTTAATTAATACTTCATCTGGCCGAAGCAATAAAATTAATACGTATTCCATTTTTTGTTGATTGAAAATTCGTCTTTTTCTTGTAGAATTCAAATCTTCTTGATAAAAAATGCATCTGTTTGGTTGAAAATTTTACTATTTTGTTGAAAATTAATGTTATTTGGTGGAAAATTATTTTTTTTTAGTTGAATATTAATGTTTTAAACTTAAAATCAATTGGTCAATTGAAGAATCATATGTTTGGTTCAGAATTAATCTATTTTGTTGAAAATGCAATACCTCCAAGTTTTAATATATTTAGATTTACTGTTTTTTAATCAAAGTTTTTCTTAAGATTGTTCAACCTGTATGTGCGTTGCCACTAAGACTTCAAGATATATTTGGAAGCAAACCTTTTTTTGCATTAACCTTATTAATTTCCTGTGTTTAAGGTTGTTTTTAAAACTAAAAGAAAAATTTACAACTCAGAAAAAATTAAAATTCGGTCAGATAAACGTCAGCGTATTTCGAAATTAGGAGTTTTTATCAACCCTGAATTTTAAACCATAATAATATCTCATCCTCTTTATAATTTGTTAACATAATTTTTTACATTATCTTTCAAGGTGCTAAAACAATTTTGATGATGTCAAAACGTGTTTCGTGTAAAGAGAAGTTTCACCAGGCCACGTCCCCCGTACACGATTATCGTAAGATACTGCAGAAGTTTTGAGAGTAGGAAATAGTGTCAGAAAAGAAGGGTAGTGAAGACGGGAGGAATATTTTTACACTCGATAAACTCGAGAACGCCACTAAGTATCGGAGGGCCTTCGAATTTTCCGTGGGATCCGAGGTCCACCGCAACAGAACTTTGCGAATTTAGAGTGTAGATTCAGTCTATATTGTACATTGAAGATTGTACATATATATACATTATATTAATTTTATCATTATACATGTACATCTCGTATATTCCTGATGTACATAGTTACATACATACATATAGTATCTCTTCTCCTAACAGAAAGATTTTCCCTTCCACTGCGCTTTCGCAGTTTCTTCTTCAGTTTCCATGACTTACGGACGTTTACGATCGGAAGTTGTAACCAAATCACAGTCCTCTTCAGGTTCAAGTCTCTTTTTTCACATTATTATAGTGTATTTATGTAAGCTGCCACATACCACTTTGCCCGAAAAAACCTGGTCTTTTCTTGGGACCTAGTCCAAATTTCTGGAAGAAAAAATCAAATTCATCCTAGGTTTATACCTGCAGTTAGACCTAGGTTAAACCATAGATTAATGTCCGTCACAATTTTTTTGTTATTAAATTAATTTTTACAAAATTTTGATAAATAATGTAATTTTCGTGACAAAATTAGCAGAAACTAAAGAGTCGAATGACCGCACGTCCACGGTAGCGTCACAATTTTATATATCTGTTTCCATTTGTTTCGACGTATTTAAAACGCAAGATATCACACAGAAACAACTTTGATCTTGATGCGGGTACCCCAGAGTACCGAACGCGGCCGTCACAGACAAATTTTACGTCCCGATTATCCCTTATTTGAGCTAAAATTAACAAATTAGTATGGACGTATGGACGTGTGGTCTCTCAGACCGCACCATGCTTCTGATATGTGGGTCCCTCCCCCCACTGGCGTAAAACATTATTAATAATAAAAGTTGATGATGAAATTGATTTCTTATTTATTTCAATGTCCCTTCATATACTTTTATTCGTTAGGTAACAGAAACTTCTTTACCTACTTCTTTATTGTACATAAATATATATAGTGGTCTGAAGGTGAAAACGTGAGAAATGATTTTTTTTTCTATTTTTCAATTTTTTTTCTTCGTAATATGTGAGAAACAATAAATGATTAAATTACTTGTTTATTATTTGCCAATTCTTCTCGCAAGACAAATCACTGTGAAGGCATAATACCTCGCATAATACCTACATTATTTATTCATTTAATATTTTTTTACATATTATGGAACACACACTTAGAAAAATATCAGAAATCATTTGTCACGCGATCCTTTAGTTAATGCTATTTTTGTTTTAAAAAAATACATTCTTCGTTAAATCTACGTAAAAATTAATTTGTCGGACATGAACATATGTTTATAGGTCTGAACCTAGTCCCAAGAAAAGACCAGGTTTTTTCAGGAAGTGTGCTATGCGGGGATGCAACATGAGTCGAGAAAGAGGAAATTAAATTTTTAGAGGAAATAGTATTTCCGCAGGGTCTGCGATGTAAAAAGATGAACAATTTCATGACATATTCGAGAATATGAAATGACTTAAGGTGAATGTAGCAGTGATTGAATTTTGCTACAAAATCCAAAATCTAATTTGTAGCGTATCTTACATACATTCAGACTTTACAGTCTTTCCCCTGTTTTCATTTCTAAAAGAATTCCTCCTTTTCTCCTGTTTTATAGAATCTTGTCTATTTTCTCATTTTTGTTCGCTTCAATGCGAACTACATTAACAGAAACCAATAAGAAAGTCCAACTTACTTTTGGTTGAAACGTAATTCTTTTTTACTTTAGAGTCTACTAATTATATTTTTCGTTCAGAATTCATCGTTTTTTGTTGTAAATTCAGTACTGGTTGCACATTTAAAGTTAAAAGCATTCTTTTTCTTTAGTTGATAAATAATTTTTTAACTGTATATTTAACTATTTCATTTTTTGTTAAAAGTGATCGTTTTCAGTTAAAAATACAACTATTTGATTGAAAATTCGTCTTTTGTGGTAGAAAATTAATCTGATTGGTTAAAAATTCAACTACTTGGTTGAAAGTTTAACTGCCTTCTTAAGCATTCATTTTTTGGTCGAAGAGTGAACCATTTTTTTTTTTTAAATTCGTTCTTTTTTGTTGTTAAAAATGAATTTTTTAAATGAAATTTAAGTATTCTAATCTTAGTCAAAAATTTGGGGTTGACATTCGGATTATTTTGGTAGAATATTCAACAATTTAGTTTAAAATTAAGTTTTTGTTTGAACATATTCGGCTGCTTTGTAGAAAATTTCTTTTTGTAGGCTTCAAAATTCCACTCTTTGTTGGAAATTAAAAATTCAAATTTTCGTGTTGAAAATTCCACTTTCTTGTAGAAAATACTTCTTTTTGGCTTAAAATTGAAATGTGTTCGTCAAAACTCTTTCTCTTTCATGCAAACATTTGTGACTCGAAAATTGTGACTCGCCGGGCCTGGGAGACCCACTTGCCTTTTTGAGGATTGTAATTGAACTATTTGGTTGAAAAATGATCTTTTTTGGTAGAAAATTGATCTCTCATATACATTTTATTCAACATATATTTTAATATTAATTATTTTATATTTTTATTACAAAATTAACCACTGTCTGAATATACACTGCCCTATTATTCCCCTATTTTCATGAAGAATCACCCTATTTCCGCTGTTTTGAGAGCATTTTATATTGCGAATTCTGTACATTCAACCAAATAAGCTTTATCTAAATCAAAATCTTTTTGTAGCCCACACGGAATTTTCCACGACCCATATTTCGGCTGCACTGTTGTGGAGATCCAAACAGCAGATTTTAGGATTATCACCTTTGCTTTGATCCACTATTGATGTGATTTATCTCTATTTGAAATCATGTATAGTCATCTGCTTCAAAATCGATAAACCAATTTATCTGGTGACAGTGAACAATTCTTGATGAATTGGTAACTGGTTAGGGTGCCGATCTTGAATATGCAAGATTGTGTATGTGTGAAAGTGTGTATACATATGTGCAAGTGTGTCAATGATTTCTGATAACATAAGTGAGGCTGGATGGATCCATAGACCGTGTACAGAGACAGTGGAGAAGGTGCATATATATGTGTATAGGGACAAACCGTGGATACGCATCGCTACTGTCTATGGACAGTAGAGGCTGTACACCATTGTCCGGGAAGCCTGTAATTTACTAACTGCGCATCCTATTGTGCGTCACTGCTCTCTGTTTGCTACAACACCTTACCCTGCCTGCCTTTCTCATCACCCTTCGACCCCTTTCCACACATGAATCAAATCATTGTGGTCCCTTCGCCTTATCATCTAATAATCATTAATTCTCCTAATGCAGTACAAATTCAGCGGTTTGCACTCTATTTCACAATACAAATTGTTTGCAATAAAGACTTATCTCATCACAGAAAAACTGGGGTTTCTACTACAAGCGATTTTTGGTTCAAAGTGAGCTGCAACAAAAAGGAAGCTCTCTTGGTGAAAAAGAACCCAAAATGATGAATTGTTCCAAAGGAACCCCAAATATATGAGTTCTAATAGAGACTTTTTGTACAGAACTCATTTTCTGCCCCGACTCACTTCTAATAAAGACACTACAATTATAGAGATGAGTCATTCTTAAAAGGGTGATAATGGACATGAGATGTAAAAGTTTTAACGGTTAAGTTTAAAATTTTTACCGACTGCAGATCTTTTTTTAAGTCATCATCTATCGGATATCAATGAACTAAAAGGAACACTCAAAAAGAGTTTTATTGGAGTTTCAGTTCTAAAGGATGCCAACTTTTACTTGAGCCGCGATATTACCAAACCCCAGTTTTTTTCTGTGATAACCCGGGTTCGAATTTCGAAGTAGAACACATAATCTTCAGACATAATTTATCAGCGATTAATTAATAATTGATTATTTAGAATTAGAAGACGTACCACCTTCTACCGACAATTCGATCATGCTCATTTCATTTTTGTGTTCTCTAACTATAGGGGGAGGTGTCACTTCATTTTTTTAACGATACAACTATTTTTCAATTTACCTTTAAACATATTTTCAAACTATTTCGCCGATTATGAAAAATAACAAATCCGTCATCTCAAAAATCGAAATTTCAGAAGACTTCCAAGGATTTCAAAGTTTTCTACCTTTTTGAACAAATTTGCAGAGATTATTCAAGTTTCAAGATAATTTCTGGTATTTCAAAGTATTCGTAGACATTTTACCAGACCTGTGCAATTTTAGAAGATGTCCGAAGATGTTAAACATTATAGGGCATTTTACAAGATGCAAGAAACTTCAAGATTTCAATATAATTTGAAGGGATTTTAAAAGTTATCAAAGGATTTCAAAAATTTCAAGAGTTTTGAAGGAATTTCAGAGAATTTCTAGAGAACTAACTTTATAGCGTAAATAAAATAGAATGAAATTTTAACAGACTTCTAGAGATTTGATGGGATTTTGTGAGGTCTCAGAGGATTTCAAAGATTGAACCATTTTTAAAGGATATTAAATATTTCAAGATGTTTTACGCAGGATTTCGAAAGATTTAAAGGACATGACAAAATTCGAAGGATTTTAAAGAATATAGTTATTGTTTTTTGAAAGATTTTGAGGAATGAGGTTTCAAAGAATTTCGTAGGGATATAAAAAATTTCAAGAGATTTACAAATTTCTAAGGAATTTGAAATGATTTCGTCAGATTTTGTTGAAAATTCGGGTTTTCGTCGTTGTTGAAAAATGATCTTTTTTAGTTGAAAATTCATGTATATTGTTGCAAAGTCTTTTGGTAGAAAATTAATCTTTCCGGTTGTCAATTTCACTATTTTGAAAAAGTTCATTTTTTTATGGTTGAAGATTCATTACTTTAGTTTTTCTTCATTGACTGAAAAATCTTTCTTGGTTGAAAATTCAACTCTTGTTAAGAATTGATCTTTTGAATTTGAAAATTTGTCAGTTGTTTTTCATTGAAAATTAAAATGTTTTTTGGTGAAAATATCAATTATTAGACTTTTTGTTGAGAATTCATTTTTTTATCCAAGAATGGCGAAATTGAGTTATTGTAGCATTCCTGTGTATGATTGAATGTCATTTTTCAAATATCGGTGTACAGTGAGAGAATTTTTCTTGGTTGGCCCGTAATTACTGCATAGTTTTGAAGAGTGAAAGCCGAATGGTATGCACTGGCATTCATTTGAAATACATGAAAGTTAATTGCAAAAAATTCGGTGGTTTTATGTTTTTATAGAGAACACGAGCGAACTCGAGAAACACGGTTGGTTTAAATTTTATGAAGCAAAAAGGAATGGCTTTGGTCCGGAAAAGTACATACGTGGAATCGTATATAATATACGTATCATATTATATATATGTATGTATGCATGCATGCTTGTATGTGTGTATGCATATACATAGTCTAGTAAAGGTGCGTGAGGTCCTGCAGGAAGAAAAGCCGTTTTCGCACCCCTCAAACACGAGAGTGGAATTCCAACGAAAGGTTCCCGAGGGTGATGAGACGAGGAGAGAACAGCCTCCAATGGGTTGTTCACTGTACGTACGGAACTCTCTTATACCTGTGAGGGAAGCACAAACGTACTAATTGCAAGTCCGCAACGCGGCATTGCCCTAATTGAGTTTTCCGCAGCAAGCTGCATTTGTTCCTTCATTTTTCCTGCCTCAGGAATCCTTGCTGTCACGAAATTAAAGTCCCCAAAAGTAACTTGCCAAAAGCCATTGTCTCCATTAATGAATTATTCACATTTAGTTCTTATTTTTGCTGCAGTGGAAAACATTTTCTTGCAAAGTCAAATACTGAGTTAATTAATCGAAGAAAAACAGAAAACACAATTGCTCCCTTGATTATAGGCTAATTTATTTCAATAATTTTAAATATAATTGGTAAATATTATGAAACAAAATCAATAACTTTTATGGAAAATAAGTTTGTAAGAAACATGGTAAAGTGTGAAAAAGTCAGTTCTTCCGTGAAGTAAGGCATACAAATTATTATTTGCATAATTTCAGAATATTATTGAAGAAAATTATATTTATAAACATTTTCATAAACAAAAAGCAAATAAATAAAAGTGCAGGCAGGGAAAATCGAACACTCAAAAGTAGTAGCCAAATGCTACTGCCTGAGCTACCGGCCGATTGAGAGAGTTTTTCGTCAAAATCTATATGGCCTGTGGGGAATATTTCAATGTCCATTTTCTCGAAAACGACGAAAAAAAGAATATTACTGTTTTAGCAAATTAATACTCAGGTAATGAACTTTAATGAAAAAAACTTTAAACCGAAACTAAAATTTATAATTGGCGGTCTCCACTTCTGAATAGTATTTGTTGTAAACTTTCTGCAATTTACTAATTTATTTATATTAAATATAAAACTTGTATTTATTTCATAACTTTTTTTTAAATGTGCAAAAAAATTAAATTTTTTTATTTTAAGCGCTTAACTTTTAAAATAAGAGTTTAAAAATAGAATAAAAAATAAAGACCCCTAAAAAAAAGTTGAAGCTGAAAAATGTTGAACCATGTTGAAAATGTGAAAACCGGAAACAGAAGTTTTTATCCAATATAAAATTAGAACAGTTAAAAAATATATAGTTATTTGAAAAAGAAGTATTAGAAAGTAAACCATTGTAAATTGTAATGTAAAGAATTAAATAATTAAAAAATTGAATATTCTAAGTTTATCAACTGCAAAGTCAAATGTTCAAAATTGATCCACTGGAATTTTAAATCGCTATAGGATTGTTCATCAGTCTCAGACTTTATTTTTAAATCTTGCCAATAAAAAATTTGTAAATATTTTTGAAAGATTTCAGACTATTAAACTATTTAGGTTTTAAATAAAACTTTAAAGCTAAAATATTTTTTCACTGGATCAATAAAAATTAAATATTTTCGAAACCTAAAATATGTTTCAGGCGCTCAAACTTATCTACTTTTATTTTTATTTAAAATTAAGAAATTAAATGATTAAGAAATTATTGAAAAAGCATTGAACGTTATTTAAAATTATAATATTTTTTTGTTAAGTTTGCTTCTTCTTTTTCCTTCCTTTTTCGAGACAGAATTGTCCAATTTCTCCTTTTTGATCTCCTTTTCCGATTCACTCCCTGAAATGATGTAATCTGATAAACTTAACTTTTGAATGAATTTCAGGTTGAATAACTAGTTTCCGGCAACCAAGAGTTACCAAATATTACTTTCTGAGTGGTAATAACTGAATCCGTAATGCTATTACGTATTTTAGTACTAAATTCGTAAACCTAGTAGATTATGGGCAACGTAGGTAATCGCTTTGACATTGTGCTTAATGGTAAATGTCAATCAATCGATAAACCAATCGATGTGTGTGGTTATTCGGTTTCTACAATGTAACTCATTAATGAGGAGGGTTGACAGTCGATTACATGGCAATTTATGCAAGTGACAGTGAAATCCTTTGTCCTCTTTATTTTATCATTGTTACCTTCTCTTAATTCTTTTTCACCTTCTCGCTCTTCCTGTTTACTTTTTATTTTAATTAACTCAATATAACAAATCATTTATTAAATTCAAATTTTCATCGCCAAATTTTAAGATCCTTATCTCTATAAAAAAGACATTGATTAATTTTGATACTAAGACTTTTTTATCTTTCAACTTCTGCATAAAGCTCAGTCAATTTTTTTTAACTGAAGTTTTAGGGTTGCTACAAGTCAGGGAATTTAAAAATAGTTAGGGAATGTCAGGAAAAACCTGAAAAAGTCAGGGAACTTTCGAAAAACTGAATTTGAAGTTTCGGGAACATCCACAAATTATGTAAGATGTTTTTCTGAAACAACCCCCCCCCCCGGGCGCCCGGGGGCGGGGGCCCGGGAGGGGAAGGGGGACGTCGTGGGTGGCGGGGGGGTGTGGGCGGAGGGGGGAGGTGGGGGAT
>CAKNXH010061615.1:38302-134109 GCA_932178445.1 Andricus quercusramuli
ATAATTTTTTTAGTTCAGAATTCATCATGGGGTTAAAAATTTTATTCTTTGATTGTAAATTTGGTTACTTTGTTGAAATTCAACAATTTGTTACAAATGCATTCTTTTTGAATTAAAATTCAAGTTTTTTAAAAAGTTTTTTTATTTAAAATGTTAAATGTCTTGTTAAAAATCTATATTTTTCTTGGCAATTCAACTTTTTGATTCAAAATTCATGCAGTTCGTTAAAAATCCATCCAGTTTGTTAAAAATGTATCTTTTTTGGTAGAAAGATAACCTTCTTGTTTGAAAAAATCTTCTTGCCAGTAGTTTAGTGCGGAAGAGTATGGTAGGGAAAGTGGTGATGCCTGGTTAAGGAAGTAGGGGAAGGGGTCTATTAGCTGGGGAAGTGAGGAGTGGTTTGAACGACTTAATGAACGTTTTAATGGGCTACAAAACCCTTTTTTCTAGGCGCGCGGCGCCTACTATGACTGATTTTTTTTTTAAATTAGAATGAAATTGTCGATGATAAGACGTGAGAAATAAAATGCGTCAGAAACGGATAAGTGAGTGTTCTATTTTTTTTTTATTTTTCCTTCTCGGTAGTCTTATGTTTGATTCGGTGCGAAAATTCCGAATCGTAAAATGATAAAGTTAGATGGATCGTCTGTGGGAGAAAAAGAAGCAAAGGGTAAAGTGGCGAAAGAGGAAACTTGAGGGCAAGGAAGGAGTCGTATAGCTCAACTCGTTGAAAATTTCTTAGCTTCGTGCCTCCATTCGACTCGATATGAGTTTACAGCGGAGATAAGGATAGTAAAGGAACCAAGTCTGTGAACTCTTCACGTAAACTTTCGCCACTGACCCAAAAAGTGGGACTTTATTTCCCTTTCATCTTCTCATGAAATATTTTTCGTACACAAAAAGACACTTCGTATGTCAATGCTTCATAAAATTTTCTTCAAATTTTAATATTAATAATTTTACGATGGTTTCTATAGAAAAAATTCTAATGTTTCCTGCACTCCTCTTCAGAAGAGGCAGGATCTAAAACCCAGGGTTCACAGACTTTCCCCCTTTTTTGATTCTCCATTTTTCCCCCTATTTTCGAAAATGACCCCCATTTCCTCTTTTCTCTTCAAAAATAAGGTATTTGAAAATGCAATTGTTCGTTTTTTATTGTTAAAAAAGTCGTCCTTTTTGGTTAAAAATCCATCTTTTTTGTTTGAGATTCGTCTTTATGTGTTGAACAGGAACTATTTTGGCAGAAAATTAACTTTTTGTTGAAAATTCATGTTTTGGTTTTGAAAATTCAGCTGAAATATTTCGTTTTTGAAAATGAAATACATTTCTTTAATTCGTCATTTTGACTTGAAAATTCATCTGTTTTAGTAGAGATTTAATCTGTTTATGGCTAAAAATGCAACTCTTTGGTTGAAAATTAATCTTCATTGGTTGAGGTTTCAACCATTTTGTTGAAAATTCGTCTTCTTGGTTGAATTCAAAATGTTTTTTATTAAAAATTAAAACATATTTTTGTTGTTGGAATAAATTCATCTTTTTTTATTGAAAATTTATTCTTTTTCTTGAAAATTCGTATTTTCTGGTTGAAAATTTGACTGTTTTACGGAAAATTCGTGTTTTAACTTGCAAGCTCAACAATTTGGATTAACTGTTTCTTCTTCCTTGACTAAGAAATATTTATTTGTTGAAAAATCGTCTTTTTGATTGCGAAAGTCATATTTAGTTGAAAATTCATCTCTGATTGAAAATCGGACTATTTTGTTGAAAAATTCGTATTTTTTGGTAGAAAATTGATCTTCTTGAGTGAATATTCGTCTCTTTCGTTTTCAAATTTATCTTTTTTGTTAAAAATGCAACTATATTACATTTTTTGTCGAACATTCATTTTTGTAGGTTGAAAAATCAACTATTTGGTTAAAAATGACCTATTTTTAGAAAATCCGTTGTTTTTTTGTTGTTGAAATAACAACTATTATATTTTCCGTTTTGAATTCATCTGTTTGCTGAAAATGGAATCTCAAATAATTTTACATATTTTAAGGGACTTTTAAGATTTTCAAAGGATTTCGACGAATTTCTAGAGAACTAAAGGAATAAATTAAATTTTACGTCAGAGAATTTATACGGAATTTTAAAAGATTTCAAAGAATTTCAAGAGATTTCGTTTCAAAATTTTGTATAACTCTTTATATATAAAAATGTGGTATTTTGGATTTATAAATAGTTTGTTTTTAATAGTACAAAATAAAAATCCAGGGACGTGGACACGCGGTTTAAAATTTACATTCAAAGATATTATCATGGTGAGGATAAAATAACAAATTTGTGATTTATTTATAAGAAGAAATTTTCTTGATTATGAAAATGACTTAGACATATGAAATTATTTATGTAACAAGTTTGATGTTTTCTCGGGCTTTTTTATATTGATTTGAATGCATTTTCAAAGATCTATGTATATCCAATTTAAAAAATAAATTGTTTAATGACAGAAATCATAAACAAAATCATTTAACATTATTTAAAAACCATAACATTTCTGATAAAAGTATTGTTTCTTCTTTACTAAATGTACAAATAAATGTTTAATATTTCGCCTATTTTTCTCCTTCTTCGTGAAAAATTCACTGAAAACCTGAAATCCGCCAATTAAAGAACTTTAAATTCGGACGATTTATAAAATTTTAAACATGAAAAATATGATATTGGTACCAGGTTTTCACTATATATTAAATTGATGAAAACTGTAGAATTATTGAGAATTTTTATCATATAGAATCCGGAGCCCCACGAAAAAGATCAATAAATCACGACGTGAAATTGAATCTCTTAGATTGGTGTAATATATATATGAACTTGGAATAAATGCGTTTAAGATCGCGACATTATTTTATTTTCCTTAGTCGAAAATTAAAAAAAAAAAAAAGAATTCTCTCAATTTTTTGATACATTGAATAGGTTAAGCAATGATCAATGAGCATAGCAATATATTCAAGATCACTGGCATTAAATACCTTCATTCCGGATGAATTATGACTGCCCTGGCTCGGAATTTCTCTGAAAATTCGAGCAGCAATTTTGGTTGACTATTCCTTTCCTTGGACGTTTAATAGTTCCATTGGGAGGATATACTCTCTTTTATACGACATCTTATCGAACGAATTATGAATTCAATTGCTCTCTTTTTATAATGTGCATCGCAGGTAATGCGCTCGCTGATAGGATAAACTTTTATGGCGTCTTCGTTCACAAAAGGTGTATTAGAAGAGTTTTCAGATATTCAAAGTTAGCTTCTTGTCATCAATTTTCCAAGCTATTCAACATATAATGAGGATGCTAAGTCAAATTAAACTTCTTTTTGCAGTAAAAAGACGACGACATTAATTGAAGTCTCGACTATTATAAGAAGGGTGAAATATTAAATTAAAGCAGAAAATTAAGTTAATATTTCAGGGTTGCTACTGAGCCTGGAAAACTTAGAAAAGGTATTGATTTCTTGAAGATGCCTTAGAGAAACTATAAAAATCGTGGAGTTTTGTAAAAGGTCGTCAAAATCCTCAAATTTTGTCCATTTCCCAATATTTTTCATGAACACGTTTTTCGTCTGGAAACTTGTTCACAAATTCCAGCACTTCAATTTGAAAGCCGGAATCTCATGAACATCATTTTAATTTTTTTGAGGAAAGACAAGAAAGCTCCCAAAAAGCGAATTTTCAATTTAGGAAGAAACCTTGCTGCCGAGATACATTAGTAATGGATTGAAACATCGAAAGTTTCATAGGCAAATTTCTTTAAGTTAAAAGAAAATGGAAAACTTTGGACTGTAATTAAAAATCCAATTCTCATTTTAAAAAAAAACATTAAAAGCCTTCGAAAATAATCAATAATTAAATGTAGTTCTTAATAAAAGCACTCATCTTGAAAAATATCTTAAAACTACTTAGATGTAAGCACTTTTATCCTAGTATTATTACAAAAATCAATCTTTTCCCTAAAAGTTCCCAATGTTAATTAATTTCACAATTTTTTTTATATAATAGAAAGTAAAGGTCGGTGAGAGTTCTGGTGTTGATTTGAGGTTGAAATGCGATTACGCGCTCGTTGATTAAATTTATCGGAATAAATGATGTATTTCCAGTTGCACAAATACTTATTGATATGAAAAAGGGGAGAAATAAATTAATCAGAGTGATGATCGGGCAACTTGATTGTTTCCCGTTTCATTCTTCACCGGAACTGACTATCCTTTTCTGGGTAGTAGACGGTCGCTCTGGCGTTACGGAATGGCATGTTTTACGATGCAAAGGAAACCAATTATCATTTGGCATCAGGGCAATTACCGACAACTGCGACCGATTGGGAACGGGACGTCGCAGCTGGATCGTAGGAAACACGATTTGTACTACCCAGATCTCGAAAACCGAATCAACTACGTGAAATCCCTTCGGGAAGTTGAAGGAAGCTTCCTCGAGCTGAGGACGCGAGTAGAATTTTAAATAGGCTGAAATTTGCATTTGCTTCTTTTGGGTTCGTAACGTCCGCTTTAAGGGAATCCTTTTAAAATTAATCTCCCAGTGATAAGTTCAATCGCTTCTGCGCCAAGAGTTTTCAGTGCAATTTGTCGCGAAAAAGGGACACTCCATAGTCTCTGGTCTATATCTACCCACGCTACAGGACATGAGCGGGTGAAAGATGGAAATTGCCAGTCTCGATAAATCGGAAGATTTGTGTGACCATATCGAGTCGCTTCGTCCTGCAATGGGCATTTTTCTGCAGATTTGCGAATGCAACGCAAGTGCCTCGTCCTATATTAAATTAAAATGGAAATGGGATCGAACGATCTACTGTTATTGGGGCTTATGCGATGAAGCAGAATATATATCTATTTGTTCACAGTGCTACTGACAAAGACAAATCTCTCCATATTTACCTTCTGTTATGTAATAGCATATTATGCACCAAGGGGGCGAAGAGGGACTTTATTGACGAGTGTATGCTTTCAGTATGAACTTAAGGCGAGTTCGCGATTTAAGGACGTATGCGCGAGCCAAAGGCGAGTACTGAAAACATACACAAGTCAACATTATCCCTCTCCCCCCTGATTCATACGATATTTTATATAACAAATGCACGAATATGGACGTGTTTTGTAGGCCTGTGAAGCTGACGTTCAGTGTCGCTTTTCAAGGTCATAGGTATGTAACGACCACGTATCTATATAGAATCAAAAATGATGACGTCATAGTTATATAATGGCCACTACTTACCCATGAGCTGTAAAAAGGGAAATTCAGATTCCGGGAAAGAGTCGTGAAGTAACATTAAATTTTAGTTTGTAGGTGACTTTTTTTAACTGTTGGTAGAAATTCGAATTCTAACTCACGATGGTCACTGTACCGGGAAAAGCAGGAACTGACCTGACAGTGTTTAGATCGGGAGAAAACCGGGAAATGAGCGGGATTTTTTACGTGCATTGGGAATTTTGTGTAATTTTCGATAAAAAACTAAAGTTTATAAAGTAACTTCATTTACATACTGCACACTCTTTTCTCTAATTTCCTATGTCTCCTTTTTTAAATAAATTCCTTTTTTTCCTCGGCTTCAAGAAACTTCCGCTTTTCGCTTTTTTCTATTCTTTTCGCTTGAATGTGAACTGAATTAATACAACACAATAGGAAAAAACCACCATTTTTCATGTAAAGTTAATTCTTTTTGGTTAAAATTACAACTATTTTATTGAAAATTTAATTATTTTGTTAAAAAGTCGCCCTTTTCGGTGCAAAATTCAACTCCTTTGGTAGAAAATTCATTTTTCATGGTAGAAAAGTCGTCTTTTTTGGTTGAAAAAGAACTTCTTTGTTAACGGTTCAACTGTCATATGACAAAACAGCATTTTTGATTTGAAAATTCAACTATTCTGTTGTAAGTTTCAGAATTATTTGTTTTTAAATTAAACTATTTGGCTGAAAATTCATTTATATTGTTTTAAAATTCACCATGAATTGCAGCAGTTTGTGTTTCAATTATAAACTTTTTTTTTTTAATTAGACTATTCGGGTGAAAATTCTTTTTTTAAGATTGAAAATTCAAGTATTTGGTTAAAAATGCAATTATTTTGTTAAAAGTCATATTTTTCGGTCGAAAGTTCAAATTTTTTATTCAGAATTTGTCTTTTCTAATAGAAAATTCGTCCTTTTTGATTGAAAGTTCATCTTTCATACTGGAGAAGTCATCCTATTTGTTTGAAAATTCACTTTCTTGGTCCAGAATTAACTTTTTTGTTGATAATTCAACTGTCTTTTAAAAAATTCATCTTTTTGACTCGACAATTGAACTCTTCGGTTAAAAATTCATCTTTTTTGTTTGCTAAAAATACATCATTCTTGGTTGAAAAATATTTTGAATTTTTCTTCTAAAAAAGTGGTCTTTTTATTTGAAAGATCACCTATTTGGTTTAGAAATTTAATTATTTAATTAAACAGTCAACTATTTTATGAGCTATTTAACTTGAAAACTCAACTCTTCATTTAATTTGAAATCACAACTCTTTTGATGAAAATTCGTCTTTAGGTTGAAAATTTACTTCTTTTGGTTAAAAATTAAACTATTTTTTATAAGTGCAATATATTTTGACTTGAAATTTTAAGCTTTTCATATTTCTCCTGTTGTGAGAGCATTTTGGGCTGTAAATACCTTATCATTCTGAATGTTTCATTGTTGGATGAAAGTTTTTTTTGAAGCCCTTAGAATTCAACCTATTGAGATTGGAAGGATTTGACTATATAACTTATTCATTATTAAATGATTGAATTAAAAGTTTTTGAATGACAATTTGTTTAAACTTTATTTTGGAAAGTTGAAAATTCAGAAGAGTTGAATTTTAGCTGATTTAATTTGCAGTTTAGTTTTGATCATTTCAAGTGAAAAAATCTTCAGTTTTAAAAGTTTGAACTTTTTAATTTCAATGACCTGGGAAAGTTTTTTCTAATTAGGAAATGACCGAGAATTTTTTCGGGTGATAAAAGAGACTTGAAATTGTGCAGTTTTTCTACACTTCTGACAAATATTCAGGCGAGAGATCAGTGCATTTTTAGCGTCTGGGTTGAATTTAAGAAAAATTGAGTTTAAGAGGCCAAGAAGAATAGATAGGGGAACTCAGTACATAAGAAGGAGCGAAGATGAGGCACCTGCACAATTTATCTCCTTTTTAGAATTTTTGTAACTCCTAACACAACAAGATGTAAAAAACTTATGAAATATTCGAATCCTTTTTATCTGCGCTTTTTGTAGCTTTTTCAGATTAAAATTTTAATATTGAATGTAGGCATAAATAAAGCATAATAATATAAATTTCAAACATAATTATCGTATCAGTGGGGTTAACAAAGTTTCCACAATTTTGGTTATATTAGATGGAATAATAAAAAAAAAATTTCCTTCAACACGGAGAACAAGAGGTCAGAGTTTTTATCGGAAAATGTAATGGAAAAGGTTTGAAAGCTCTTTAATCTGGA
Source organism: Andricus quercusramuli (assembly GCA_932178445.1). Lineage (NCBI taxonomy): Eukaryota > Metazoa > Arthropoda > Insecta > Hymenoptera > Cynipidae > Andricus > Andricus quercusramuli. The sequence goes on from CAKNXH010061615.1 coordinate 45,817, forward strand.
ACAAGAAACTGTCAAAACTGTAATGTCTGTTACGATTAGTTACGAGCATGAAGCTATGGTGCGAGAAAGAAGGAAATATTCATTACTTAATGTGCCATGTACTCATTCCCTCTCCACCTGTTTCTTTTACATACTCATTCATTTACGCATACATAGATCTCAACAACTACAGTTAGTCCTGCATTATTTTAAAGAAAAGGGGAAGAAAAAATATTGTTCTCTTTACTTTTCAATCAGGATATTAAAATGTCAAAGCAGCTGTCTACGTCTATAGGTAAAGGAAGGAAATGTATAAGAGAATCTTTTTTATTTTCATATCAAATGATTTAAATTTCTGCTTTATAATGTTGAATAAGCTTGTTAAATTTTGTTTTCATTTACCTCAGTATTTAGCATCGCAACCAGAAAACGACGACTACGTTGCTTAGCAACAATTCTGTTTAATTGTCCTGAAAATATGCGTTTTACCCTCCGGAATTTTCTTTGTTGTCGCAGTTCGTTCATTAAGGCGAAATTTTCCATCTCTCTTATTCCAGAGAAGAAAAACATGCTTAAACAAAAAGAAAAAAGAGCAGATTGAGATAAGCCGAGATTGGCTGGACTTGAAAGTCGAGATTACTCTCAAAAGAATATGCTCCTCTTTATAATTCTTCTGAGATTATTCATCTCTGAAGAGAAATATTATCTCCCAATCATATTTAATAATTCGAGGTTAATGTTTTCCTACCTGTTCTCAAATTACAGCCTTTTTTCTTCTTTGAATTTCTTGAATTCTTGAATTGAAAAAATACATATTTTTAAAAATGATTTATGGACTCATCACATAAATTATAAATCTGATATACGTTTTGATTTGCTTGCAATAAATTAGTTTTATTTGAGATTTCTTTAATTACTCTTTTAATGCTCCCTATTAAACTTCCAATTACGCAGAGGCATTAAATTTGAGTACTTTTCTACGATAAATCAAAAAATTAAATTTTCGTGGAAAGAATGAGCTTTATAAAAACTTGATTTGGTTTTTAAAATGAACCGGATTTATGTTTAAACTTAACCCCAAACAACAGAAAATTAGGATGAACGAATATGGTAAATTTGCATGTAGAACAAAATTAGCTTTCAAAATACTTAATTATTGACTGAGAATTTTACTTTTTAGAAGAACAATCTATCAAATCGCTTAAAATATCACAAATTTCATATCAAATGATATAATGGAATTAAAAATAAGTTCGGTTGCAACATTTTTTGAATTTTTATTTCAGCTGTTAACTTTTTTAATTGTGATTAAAAATTAATTGAATTACGAGACACAATTGATGAAGTAATTGATTTTACAGGACGATTCTGATTCTGTTCACAATTAAACAATTTATAGATTTTAAATTTGAAAATTGAACTGTTTCAATTCGAAAACCTTATGACCAGATTGAAATGTCCGATTGAATCTTTACAAACTATTTTCAATTAACACATAATTTCAAATTAATCGATTCATAATTAAACACTTTTAGTGAATTTCAAGTCCTATTCAAATATTGCTTGAGTCTAAAATATTCCATTTTTAACCTATTCAATTTGAGGGTTTCAAATTAAAAAACAGAAAATTTTTTAATAATAATTAGCAATATTTGACTGTTCATTTGAAATAAGCAATGAAAAATCAAGTATTCAAAATTAAACAATTTGAAACTGAATTGTTTGAGATACAAAATCTTTAATCCTTAAAATTTCAGAGTATAAAAAAACGTTAAAATTTCACAATTGTAAATTGAAAAAAAATTGAATAGATTTTAGTATTTAATTTTTTTCCAAATTGGAAGAGGAACCTTTTCCTTTTTTAAATTTTTGTTGAATTGAAGGCGGACAAATTCGGTATTTTTAATATTTTTATTTAGTTTGAAACAAGAAAATTTTAGTGTATAATGTTTGTTGAATTGGCAGAGGGACATTATATATTTTTAACATTTCTGTTGATTTGAAAGGTAGGAAATGTTGGTTCTCATTTCTTTTTGAATTGGAAAAGGGGGATTTTTTTATTTTATAAATTTTTTTAGAGCTGTTGAGAACGAAATTTTGATCATTTTTTTCTGATTTAGAAAGGATGATTTTTTGCTTGCAGGTTTTTCTAAACTGAAAGAGGTATGCACTCATTTTGTTTTGAGCATTTTTATTCAGTTGGAAGGGACGGAATTTGGGTTATTATTAATTGTTTTTCTGAATTGAAAGACACTACTTTTCTTTTCAACATTTTTAATAAGTGGAGGGGGAGGGCAAATTTTTATTTTCAATTTCGTACTGAATTGGAATAGGGACATGCTTTATTAAACATTTTTTTTTTATCAATGTCAGTTGAAAGGGGGATTAGTTCTGATTGATAGCTTTAGTATTGATAGCGTGGATGTATATTTTTGATTCAGAAATGTTTGAACTGTTCAATCTATAAAAGTTTAAATTGTAAGATTTTGCAGTTTAATGGCATTTAATATAAAATTTCACAATTCGAAAGTGTGGAAAGCTACCATTTTATACATGTAAATTCTGAATAAAATTTTTTTGAAGCTACTATTGCAAAAGTTTAAAATCCAAAAGTGTTCCACTTGGATTGCTCTAATTTGCAGTTCACTTTTGATTACTTCAAATGAAAAAAATTGCAGTTTTAAGATCTCGGATTTTTTAATTTCATTGACTAATCAACCTAATTTCTTGATTTTTTCCAGAGTTTGGAGGAACGCGAGCGGAAGCACGCCGTGCACAAGGAACAGCTGTCCAGGGAACACAGGTTTCTCAGGCGGAGGCTTGAACAGCTGACAATTCAAACAGGTCTAAATCTAAATGGTTTCCATGGTCTGCATGGACTCAGCTCGAGTGCACCCACAGGTTCATCCTGCGGTTCTGCAGCGGCCGCAGCAGCAGCGGCTGCAACCCTACTATCCAAGAGGCGAAGTGTATCCGAATGCTCGGTAGGAACAGCCTGTTCAACCAGCTCCATCGCGAGCTCCAGGAACTCGGACAGGTCTGCGGGCAGCCCCTCCGTCTCCGAGTCTGGTAAGTCCTTTCAACATTTTCCAAGCTCAAGAGCTTCTTATCCATGGTCTTTCTTATCAGCTCCACACATTTCGCGAATAGCTATGCTATTTCCCGGGCTCTATTCACGCCCCGTAGTCTTTCCTCTTTTCACAGAAGCACGAAATTATCGGAGATCCTTCATGATTAGAAAGACTTAAACTTTGAGCTCTTTACTACTTCAATTAAGGTGATAAGGCGTGAAAGCCCTGGATTGTACAAGTATAGCTACCGGGCGATCCACGACTCATCCTCATACCAGTTTAAGGCGAGATTGTACATATAGTCTGACACTTGTGCCCCCCCCCCCCCCTCCTTGTGGTGACGATAGGCAGTCCCCCTTCACCAGCGCACTGTTATTCCTCTAGTATTTTCCTTACTAATTAATATACTTATTGGTAAAAATCTGATTTTTTTAAATATGCCCGCAACACGTTTGAGATGAAATTATTGGATGACCCTACCTACTAACTTCAGACTCTCAGTGAAGTAAGGGAGCAATTTTCTAAACACGCCAGGAGGGCGGTTATGTAACTTTTTCACTTTAACTACCATTTTGCTGTTTCGCAATTCACGTTGGTTGTCTTTATTTGTTTACATTCAAATTGTCACAACAATCTAGCAAAAAAAACAACCAATGGCAATTTCGGGAAAGTGAAACTGGAAATGAAAGTGAAAAAGTTATATAATCGCCCCCCTGCTCGTCCTGGCAGGAAGCAGAATGTCGAATTGACTAGAAAGTCGGGAAATGATTCAGAATTCACCACGGGGAGTCCACAAGGACCAGACTCTGTGTACAATCTTGTCTTGAAGCAGGTGTGAGGGCGAGTCGTGGACTGCCCATACCAATCAGGGTGGCCGTAGGTCAGGGAAAACCTGGAAATGAGGGAAAAGTGAGCGAATTTAATTAGTCAGGGGAAGTCAGAAAAAGTCCGCAATTTTGAAAAAAAAGCTGGCAAAAGTCATGAAATTTCTATAAGAGGCACGGGGGTGCCAAATAGAAAATAAATTTTTCGAGTTTTTCAAACGCGAGGTTAAATTTCATTTCTTTTTACGAAAAAATTATCTTTCAGAATTTTTTATTCGTAATTACAATGAATAAAAGTTGTTTCTTTACTTAAAATTGCTTCAATTTCAAGCCTCAAGGTACACTGGTCCGGATTCGCATCGGAAAAATTTTAATTTCGTTGGCATTTACCCATTATTACACATTATTAAATGTTCAATATATTAAATGTTTAATATCAACATTGCAAAAAAAGAATTCGCACCAGTGTACCTTTTACATATGCTCGGTTGGAGTGTACCGTTTGAGGGTTAAATTGCTTCAATTTTATCGGAAAATGAGCCTTTAATTTGAAAGAAAAAAATATTACTTTCCATGTCCATTATTGGTTTTAGTATACAAAAATATATGATTTAACCACAATTAAAGTGCCAAAATGACCCCTAAACATTTTTCTTCTATTTATTTGAATATTACTCTCCTAAAATGAACCAGTGAAATTTCACTGATTTCCAGTAAAATATCATTGGTTGAAACAGCCAGAAGTGTGTCACTGGCAATCAGTGAGAATTCACTGGTTCACTCAGTGGAATCCCGGCACTGATTTAATCAGTGAGGTTCACGTGTTTCTTAGTACCAGTAGTCGTCTGGTTGTACGCTTGGTCGCCTGTCAGCTGTTTAGGTATGAGACTTATCTTTCGCCACTATTGTGGTAACAGTTGCAAAATTGTCTTTTAGAGACCGCACGTTACTCTCACAACTATTGTTGTGAGTGAATGAATGCCGGACTGCAATATAATGGGATATAATAATATGTTAAGCCTAATTGTAGGAAGACCCGTCATTATGTCAACGTGTCGCGTCGCTCAAAGTCAAACGCAAGTAGCCAGGGGCCTTCCCACTTCCAAACGAAATATATTATATTCCTGTGTACTCTTTAGTTGAAAATTGAACTATTTTGTTGAAAAGTCTTTTTTTTTCTGTAGAAATATTAACTTTTATATTTTTCCTTTAGAATTGATCTTTTTGATGACAATTCAACTTTCCGGGTTAGAAACTTAACTGTTTTTGGTTGTTGTGTAATTTTGTTTGTTTGATGATTCACCTATTTGTTTGAAAATTCATCTTTGCATTGAATTGTCTATTTGAATTGAAAATTCATCCCTTATAGTAGAAAAGTCCGTTTCTAAAAAATGCTGTGTTAAAACCGTTACAAGATTGAAATGCTGTTCTTTGAATGTTAATGGTCGGGGGAAAATTGGGGGATTTTGAGTCTGAAGTTTTGAGGCCACCCTGACCAACCTTCCTTCTACTTTCGGTCATTTTTTAAAGTTTATTTCATTTACTTTAAATGTTTTAATTTCAAACTTCATCGAAGATCTGAACAAAATGTCTTCCCCCCGCTAGCTCGTAACGAATTCTATTCGTATTTTCTGCAAATGACGTAAAATATTATTTAACTTAAATGTCAATGTATAAAAAGAACAGGACAGATCGATAGTGTGGTTAGAGGGCGTTGGTACATCTCAGTTTGGGGTATAATGCTCGCCACGATAAGAGTCCCTTTTGGCTCAAGCAGAGAGTTACCCTGAACTTCGGTTGCGGATTCAAGGGGTTTCCGAAAATGGCTGCTTCTTCGGTCCAACGCGCTCCCTCTATATCAGAGCAACAGGAATCTTGCTTGCTGACTCAGTCGGAAGAGAGTTGAAGAACAAACTTCACCGGAGCGACTCATCCTTGCCTAGGTTTCGCCACGTAAGACTAACTTTATTAGTGTTGACATGCCAGACGACTGGTGAACATGAAGAGTGAGAAATGAGAATTAGTGTTCCTTAGTTAAATCCATTCCATGATTCTGAGCATGAGGTCGGAAAATTAAAAAACAACCAGATGAATGGTTTATGCAAAAAGACGAGAAAAAGGGCAAGTTTCTTGAAAAAATAGGAATTTTTCAAAAAGAGGATAAGATGGGAATAGGGGAAAGAGTGTAAAGTCTAAAATAATTAAATGCTTTTCAATCTTACAAAGCTATTATTAAACTGTACCATTGGAGGGCCGTCTATCGCAAAATTCGAAAACTTTGTCAAACGTAATCATTGGGAAACGTACTAAACGTTATCTGAATTCATGACATGTCTGCTACTGCCCCTCCCCGCCATTACTGTCCATAGTTTTTGGCACGACCCCCGCCCCCTCAAATTGGTAACCTAGTGTATGTACGGTCCCTAATTTGTAATTAGAAGTTTCCTGTGAGAACCTCTTTAATGGTGTGTTTTAGAATACATTTGTATATTTTCGCATAAAGCAATGTTTTCACGGACCATAAAGTCCCAAAACTCTCCTTAATATTTAAAATGTACCAGTGGTCTGCATGTCTCCATAGAGTTACGATTTCCGTTTAAATTATCCTCTCAAGTCCTTAAGGAGTTTCTCTTGTTTTATAGGCTTCCATTTGGTATCGTTTATCACTTCTCACTGCCAATTAAAACAAAATTCAGGACGTCGCTTGCGTAGCTCTTGTACTTAGCAAGCTACACGTATACCTCGATATAAATGTTGTTCCTTAAGCAAGCGAAAGTCACCCATACTAAGTCTTTCCGTATCTTGTAAGCCGTTAACTTTAAGATAATGTGGCTCGCGTTTGTGTTTTGCGGTCAGATTGCTATCTCACGATTCGTATCGCGCGTCCTTTGAAACAATGATGACCGCGTTGCGAAATAAAAGGGAACAGCGCAGCGTCTTGGCAGAAATGTAAAAAAGCAGAAACGATGTTGAAATTGATGATCGCGTTACCTCCGGGAACCTGGAGATGGTGTAGGTGCACTTATCATAAGTCACTTGGTGCCTAGTGGAAACGGCGATTTTCGGAGTTCCAAGAGGGATCAGTGCAGTAGAGACGCCGTCGTTGCATTGATTTTCGCCATTCGCAAAATCGCGATGTCATTTAGGAGTTATCGGGTGCGATAAGCGAAAGTCCGGCCTCTCTGATCGAAGAATTTCGTTTCTCCTTTCAACTGAGTTAAAAAAACAACTGCGAGCTTTAAATCGAGATAAAACTGGCTCTTATCTTTTTACTCTTTCGATCTTATTTATAACATGGTTTAAGGGAATTATTGTCAATAAAATTCTAAGTCGCGTGTGAAAAGTATACTTTGCTGGCAAGCATTCATGTAGAAGGATTTCGTAATTGAATGTATAATTGATAACTTTTTTGTACATCTTCTTCTATGGCTCACACTCTCGTCCTCACCTTCTGTTCCCCTAAAAATTCATGTTTGTAGGTTGAAAATTCAACTATTTGGTTAAAAATGCAAAACTTTGTTGAAAGACAAAATTAGGCAAAGGGACGAAATTAGCACACCTACCCTTTCTGTAACACTTCGGACTGATATTGTTTTGACATGATTGTTTCGCAGTCATGTCAAGTTCGGCACGGAGATAGATTCTCGTTACTGAGTGGTTCCCCACGAGGCAAGACAAACCGCTATCCGCGAAAGCAGATTTCCTCAGTTGTATTTTCCACTTTCGCACAAGTTGCACGTGCTCAGGATACAACCGTGAAAAGTTTTTATCACCAACTCGAACGGGTTCGAGGGCCAAAAGCTTTATATCCTAGTAATACGCGGCCGAGCCCATAAACGACCAAGTGCGGCCCGGGCTTTCTCATTCTCCCCCGGGAAATTCGTGAGGATCGAATACGAATTAGAGCGCGTAATCGAGAAACAAGCGTCCTCCCGACCCTACTGGATATTCATGCGACGAGCTACGCCCAACTGTACGAAAATAGCCGGCAAAACTTTATTACTACTCGTCGCCGCTATTAGCCTCCAGACTGAAAAAATATTTTCCAAAACGGCAAATCCCTCACACAGAAATTGGAAGCGTTCTCTCTCTTTCTCGAGAGAAATGGAGAGGGGGGGGGGGTGGAAGGAGAGAGAGATTGTTTTCCACGTCCGACTTTTATTAACTCTAACTCGATTTACACAAAATGTCAACCTGACTTTTATTCTCTATAAAGTTTGCTTGTGTCTCTCAGACTGAGAATCCCGTGTAGAAAATTATCGGGGAGCTATTCTGTTATGGCGCTGAGTATAATTGAAATGTTTTTGTATGGTCAAACTCTAGCCTGGACGAGCTTATCTAGCGCTGTTCAGTCTGTCTTCTGAAAATCTACTTTATATGGTTGACGTAGCTCTGAGCGGAAACCCTTATAGTTTCGGTCGGGTGTCCGTCGGTCCTTCGTACTTTTTTTCGTAATGGACGTGTAGATAGGGATGAGGGAGTAAGAGGAAGGGTGATGGTAATTAGGGAGGTGGTAGAGGACGTCCTAAAAGGGCTAATGTGGGAAAGTTGTAGGAGGGCTAACAGCGCAGCGGAGGACAAGTAAGTGAAGTGATAGGGAATGACGTGGAAGTTAGGAGGTTAGCTGTGTGGTTGGGAAGGGAGTGGAGGATATGGATGGATATGGTCGTATAGGATTGGATAGGATAGGGTAGAAGAGAGAATAGATGGAGGAGTGATAGGGAGAGAGAGGGGAATTTGAACGATATTATTGACATATTAGTATAGGCTACGAAACCCTTTTTTGTAGACGTATGGCGCCTGTTTTGGCTAACTTTTAATATTTGGGACAAGGTGGACGATGTGGTACATTGAATCGAGCGACTTCAATAAAACGAAGCAGCCAAATGGCGATTCGTTTGTCCAATCAAATGTAATTGGAGATATTGCGTGGAATACTTGACTACCACGTTGTGTTGGATCGCAGGGTGCTTTTAGATGAACGTAACGTAGCGAATTGCATTTCGAGGATCGCCGCACCGTTCCCTTGACGCTCGAAAAGAGAAGGGTAATGATCATCGACACTGGGTAGGGCCGACATTGTATCCAAGGAATTTCAACAATCCTATTCTGTTTGATGAAGAGAATCAAGCACTTTGCATCTGTGCATCTGGTTGGAAATTACAAACGAATTGTTCGGAAACTGAATCAATTCGATTCTCCCATCAACGGCTTTACTTTTCTTTCACCCTTTTTCATCAAACTAGAGGTCAACATATTCTTCCCAACAAGTACAAAATCACTAATATAGGATCGTAATTAAATATTGTATTCCATTATAAAGTGCAAGCAAGGGCCTTCCAGGTTTAAAATTCGTTTTTTTGTTTGAAAATTAATTTTGGGAACTGAAAATTTAACTATTCCATTTTTAGTTGAAAATTGACGTTTTTCGGTTGAAAATTCATTTCTTTGTTTAAGACTTCATATATATTCTGTTAAAAATACATATTTTGGTGAAAAAATACTCTTCTTGGTTGAATATTTATCTTTTTAGGATAAAAATTCAGCTAGTTGGTTGAAAATTCAACGGTCCTCTTTTTTGGACGAAAAATCAACTGTTTTTTACTGTATTCTTCAAATTCGTCTCTTTTACGTGAAAGTTGAACTATTTGGTTATTAATGGAACTTTTTATCTCTTTTGGTAAGAAATCTGTTTTGGTTGAAAATTCAAACTATTTTGTTGAATATGCAATATATTTCGACTTGAAATCTTAGAAATTTATAGCGCTTAATATTGAATCCAATATATTATCTACATTCATTTTATATACAAAATTTATTCCCCTATTATTCATCATTTTTTGCTCTATTAATCTTAATAAAATCTATTGGAACCACTTTTCAATTTATTTAGTGGGTTCTTTAGTTATGATATATCTGAAGGATTCATTAAATTTTGTGAAACGTGTTTGGAATTCATTGGGCAGTTTGACCTAATCGTATCCAGGATGATTAATCGTCCAGTAATTTGATGTCGAATACGTCTGTATGTAAGTTCAATACGTATAGCAAGTAATTCGAATCGAAATTGATATAACTTTCAATTACTGCAATACCCATTTACGACCCTTGGGTAGTCAGTATCGTAGAACGTACATCCAATAACAATCTTCTCTGATGTTTCTAATTCCGTAGGTACTTCATCGTTATGCGCCCAAGATATTTATGTTGTTAATTACTGGGATCATTAGAGGCACACTATATTTCCAATGTTATTAGAGAAAGGGTGAGGAGAGAGAGAGAGAGAGAGAGAGGGAGAAAGAGAGACAGGGTTGTACCTTTATGGCTTATTTCTCTTCAGCAGTATCTCTCCCTCTCGACCAGTGACACTTTCATGATACCCTATTAATAGTCAGTCCTCATACCTTGCTACATGTATAGGATCAAGTTCGATTGGTGGAGGCAATTGCTCAGATGAGCACAGACGTGTAACTTGACCAGAGGTGAACAGCGTTCCATATTAACATTCCCCTTAATTCGCTAGAGCTACGTCAATATATATTCGGCATAATTAAATTGGAATATTCAGTTCAATTCTGGTTTATTGGTTGGCTAAAAACTTTAAATCGATGCTTCAATAAGAATATCGAAAAACAAAGGATGAGAATGTTAATTGATCCGTTGTCTATTAAACTTTTTGTGTCGAAACCTGAGCAAACTTAGGTGTTTTTTATAGAGATGAGCTCAATGTAATGAGAGCAATATAAAAGGGTTGTTAAAAAGACTTTAAAAACATGGTTAATCTGGGAATAGTATAACGTTTTTCTGTAGGTTGTGTGAAACATGAAATTGTCTAAATTTCGAAAACTCTTATGCCAACACCGATAATGAGGATTTTAAATTTAAAATTCATTGAAACTTGAATTAATTTTAAAAATAAAAAATAAATCCTAATTAGAAGGCCCAAGAGTTTTACAAAAAATTTTAAATCATTAAAACCTATCCAGAAGATATTTCCTCAACTGTTTATGCACCAAACATAAGTACACTTATATAAACAAAATTGCTTGAACAACATTCCGAGAGCAGAATTAATTAAAAGACGCGGGGTGCACTGGTGTAATCTACGATCGCTCTGGTGTCACAGTTCACCGGGAGAGTACTCTAGATCTGGATTGCACAGTAATCTGAAGTTGTGGGGGTGGTCAAAGTTAGCCTAGTGTACCGTAATTTACAGCCGATATCACCCCAACTTGTGCAGCAATCACTTCAGAAATAGTTTTCCCTCTCCGTTATACTATGAAATTACACGAAAAGCTATGTATAGCTCGCTGCCAATGAATAATCGATTTTCAACCTCTGCAGGAGTATAAATTTCCCTGCTTAGACGATATTTCACAAAAACATTTTGATTTTATTTGTAGTGGTCCTTCGAGCCGGACTTAAAAAGCCGACTGGGTTATATAGGGTGGCCGTAGGTTAGGAAATCAGGGAAAAGTCAGGGAACGTCATTGGTTTTGTTGGAATATTTACTATCACATTATTCCTTGAAAATGCATCTTTTTGGTTCAAAATCGATATACTTGGTTAAAGGTTGAACTTCTTTGTTAAAAATCAATTTCTTTTGTCAATTAATTTTTTTAACCGAAAATTTGACTATTGCAGTTGAAGATTTATCATTTTAGTCAGAATGCTGGTCTTCGAAAATTAATGGTCAGGGAGAAGGAAAAATTGGCCAGGGAGAAATCAGGGAAAAGTCAGGGGATTTTGAAAATGAAGTCTGTCGGCCACCCTGTTTATAGCCATATTTCATAATAGTGGATTGATTTCAAGACTTTGAGGGTCAGAAGTTTGAAACCACTATTCTCCTTTCTCTTCATCGTTCTCTTGAAGTACCTTCGCTTTCCTAGTCCTTGATTCTCTCTCCGGTCAGAGGAAAATTCGTCGAGCTCCGCAAAAACTCGTTACGAACCTCCGAGCAGCTCCCTTATAATCCTGGACCGTCTTGAATCTTGCGGAAGGAGAAAAAGAAGTTGAACGAGAAGTGCTTAGAACAGTCAGGGAGTCTTAATGATATTCGCGGGTTTTATAAAGGATCTGGCTGAAAATTCGACAGAAAACAGTCTACTCAAAAAAGATGAGATTTGATGCTATTACGTCACCTTTATTTAATTAAATTAACAGCGGCGACTTCTTTCCAATAGCGGGACGATTTGATTCCTTTCGGCGAAGGTGGTTCCGGAACTTGTTTCTCCTATCGCTTGATTAAAACGCTCTTCCCTCTTGACTTTCTTTTCTTTGTTTTTTCAGAGCAAGAAAGGTCCTGCAGTCTCTTAATTTTTATTTTGAAAAAAGCATAATTCTAAAAGTACGTCCTTTAACACGAAAAGTAAAGAGAACGAATATTTTTACTTAGTCTTTATTGTCTTTTTTTTTTTACACGCTTGAATAAATTATACATATTTTGAGGGTAAAAAGACGTAGGAGCCTAAACCAATGATTACTATTCGTAGTTGAAAACTGAAAAAATATTCCTGAAATTTGATCACGTGTGGAAACTAGTACAAAAACAATAAAATAATAGAAAAAAATAGCTTACAGCACGCGTTATTCCCAAGCGGTCACCCATCCAAGTACTAACCACGCTTAAAATTGCTCAACTTTGGTGATCAAACGAGATCCAGTGGACTCAATTTAATGTGACCGTAAGCTGAAAGTGAACATTTTCTAATACGTCTGTCACTTGTCAGTTTCAAATCAGTAATTTGTGTCTGGCTATGAACTACCGTTTCTACTTAGCTATTATATATTTTGTATAGGTGGCCAAACTTGTTCGTATCGCTGTAGTACAAAAAAAATATAAAAAAATGAACAACATATCTTACATTACGTGAATTGCCTTTTATACTAACTGAAGGTTTCAATTAATTTAAGAAAACCAAAAAAATCAGCTTAATTATTAATCTAATTACATATGTTTCCTTTTCAACGAAATGTCTCGTCCCGAAATTTTGGATGAGTAGTCAAATATTTTTTATAAGTTCGGCTAGTCGTTTTAGAAATTTCTAGACGATCTAATTTTTCGGGACGACTAGACACAGCCGTTTTCTAAACTTTTTTTTGCATGCAATCATGATTAAAGTTTTTAAGCAAATTATGTTAAAAAGTTGAAACCCATTTTGATAGAATTTTATAGATCTAAAACGTTTTCATATTGCTGTTAATATGTTAATGTTTGAATTAACTTTTTTTTTTGAGTCGCCACAAAGATTGAGTGCAAGACATTTTCATGTCTCCTTATCTCTTCATCTCTCACGTTTCTAAGCCGCACCTTTTATCTTTCCTTCTTGTTATTTTCTTTTGGCTTTTCATAGTTTTCGCCTTTCTTTTCGGGAGCTTCTTCTCGAAGGTAGTTTTCTGGTAACGGTGGAATCCAGAAAGCCTTTCGTCGACCGTAAAGGGAGTCTCGTGGCTTCCGGTCGGGGGATCTTCTCTCTCCTCTCCTGTAGCGTTCCCTTAGTTGCTCGAAGGAGAGAAACACAAGGAGACAGAAGACACTTGCGAACGATGCCCCCCACAGGAATTAAGTTTTAAGGCGCCATCAAGATTTATCATTCTGCCTTCTCGAGCCTCCGTATATCCGTATATTTCACTTGGTGTTCCCGTCTTAGATGATTTCTCCTTCCACCATCTCGCGTCCCAGTCTCGCGGGACCACGTTTGTCAGGCATACTTCTTGCGCAATAAATTTTGAATTTTGCTCTATTACTTCCAACGCCCTTGTTGCCGAGAATGCTAAATCATCGTTGCGGTCTTGTTTTCGCCTCTAAACTCCCAAACTGTGATTCAGTTACGTGTTTTAGGTTAATCGGCCTCACCAATTTTTTGTATCTGCAGAATCTCCCAAAATCGGGGTTAGTCTTAATTGGCTTATGAAATAGGAATTCAGTCAAAAACAACAAAACATTCCCCACAAAACGTGAATATTTGAGTAATACTAGGTATGCCCGGAAAGTATCTGACCGTATGGTGTACCAGGAGTAAGATTTAATTCTGGTTAACAGCGATGATACCCCCTTCAAAAGAAAGGAGTTAAGTCAGGACTGTATGGGCGCTGCCGAAGTGGTACAAGGCCGCGTTTCACCAGAAATTGCTGAATAAGCTGCAATGAATAGCCAACAGCCGTGGCACGAATTTCACAGCCACGTGGCTCATCCCCAAATTTTGGCTCCAATCTTCCGAAACAATAGTTTTTGGAATCCCGATGTCTTCCCCCATCTCTCTCACGGTTAAACGACGATTTCTATTAATTAACACTCGCACTCGTTATACCAGAGCAAAGGTCACTTTGCACTGAAGTAGACCACTTTCAAATCGCTTAAACCACTCCTTATTGCAGTATCACTCATTGACTCATCGCGATTCACTTTCCGAATCACAGCAATGTTTTCCAAACATGATTCCCCTTTCCGTCCGCCAAAAGATAAATATCGTTTTCAAAATTCATGAACCTCAAGTGTAAAATGATTGTTAACTTTTATAGACTTGTTTTTTTAAACATCTGTGTCATTTTTAAATAATTCAAATCAGAGTTTAGGTAATTTTATTCAATGTGCTTATTCTAGTTTGGTAAGATTTATTTTTTTTCTCTAAAAGTTTATTCTTTCTGAAATGGACCTGTGAGTCTGAAATATCGATTTTTCTTTCAAATCGGCCATTGTTGCATTTTCAATTCCTTAATAAATATTTATCCGCCACATTAGCAGCGTTTCGATTTGAAATTCGGATAAAAATTACCTTTCAAATTTACTGTCTAATTTATTTTAGTAACTCCTTTTTTGAAAGCATTATAATTATAAACTCTTTCCTAAAAGAAATCTGGCAACCAATTTTTTCCCATTTATGCTTCTTAATAGCAAACATCTGTTTTAAAAATGACGATGAGAGAATATGGCCATATTATTTTACACAAATCTGTCATCGAGATAGTTAGTGGAGTTAAATTGTTTTTCTCGGAAGTATGATAATACCGTGAAAAAGTCGATGGAACCCGTACAACTGGCACAACCAAACATAAAACGCAAGCATTTTCGCGGGTGACGACACATGTGTCATGCAATCAACAGGGGCGGAAGGGATTGTGCGCGCGTGCGTTTACTTATTTTTGCTGGGCTTCAATCCCTTCGTGAAGGGCTTCTCGTTGGTTACCACCGAAAATGACTGCGATATCACTCTAACACGATTTGCGCGAGATTTTCACTAATGAGATTTACGCCAGATGCGACTGAAAGGGGATTTCCTTGAATTCTTCACTCCACTTGTATAAATGATCCAACCTGTTTTTAGTTCGTGAATGAAGTGAAATTAAAAATAAGATAGACCTTGAAATAAAAGCTGTATCAATCAAATTAAGATCGGTTTTAAAATCCTCTTCTAAGTGTTTGAATTCTTTCTAGAGACCGAGAGTTAAAGAGGGAAATAAAATACGAGGCCTGTCCGGAAAGTATCCGACCTTGTGCTCTAACCTTGTACCTAGTTGTGCCATTGTTAAAAGCAGCTATTTACCGTTTAGGGGGACCTCTGTGAGGCCACCTATTAAGTGACACGGACCTGCTTATCTTTAGTTCACTAGTGTACGCAGTTGCGTGAGCGTCGAACCATTACATTACAGTTTGCTCAAAACGTGGCCATTCATGTTCGGAAACCATCATTATCACTCGGAAAGTTACCTCGAAATATGGAACGAATGCGAATATTAATTGATAGAAATCGTCCTTCAACAGTGAGAGAAATATATGAAGATCTAGGGATTCCAAAAGATATTGTTTTGGATCTTTTGAGTCTGATGGGTGGAAAAGTGGCGACTATGACCTTCACCACGACAACGCACCTGTTCATTCATCGCAGCTTATTCAGCAATTTTCGGTGAAACGCAGCCTTGCACCACTTCGGCAGCCCGCATACAGTCCTGACCTGGCTCCTCGAGGATCGCTGGAAGCGAATTATTTTCTCTTATAATTATTCGGATACACCCCAAGGTCGGATGCTTTCCGCACAGACCTAGTATTACTCAAACTCTACTTTTCTTGTTGGTCCCTAAAAACAATTGTAAAACCCATTTTTCGGAATCAGGCGGTTTCGAAACTTGGAGATTTAATGAAATCTGCTATAGTCAGCTTTCACTTTTCACTATGATAAGAATGTAAAAAGTTTGATGATAAGTTCAATTTTGTGCGTTTTCTTGAGAAATCAATTCAGCATGCTTGTAGCTTAGACGGTAGCAAATCGAATACCTACAAGGCAAAGCTATCAGTCCAGAAAGTAGTGACAGGAGAACGAGCAGTGAGTGAGACAAATAGATAGTGGGACAAGTAGAGAGAAGCAGTCGTTTTGTTCGGTTTGTGTCCCGCAGAGTTCGAAGTTAACTCTCCGTGCCAACAGTGGGTATTGGGTACCTATATGTGCGTCCCGCGGGAATCCTTTGGGGATGAGAAAGTGGATAACAGGAAGGAGGTTCTTCTGCGCGGAAAAATCGCGGTTCCCGATTTCATGCGGCTCGTTCGGTCAACTTTTTACCCTCGATGCTACTCGAGCAGCCATCTTCTTCCGCCTCAAGATCTCGAGATAGAATCTTGATTCGAGTATGTATCAATAAATTCTCACCGGATGACATAATACTTTCTTTGTCATGTACTTTACAATAAACTGGTCCATTGCATTCACGTTTCCATACGACTTGATACATTAATCAATAGTTTTTTAACGGATACTGAAATTTATCAACGTAAGAGATTTAGTAAAAGAGCGTGATTATGAAGTAAGTTCGTACAGGGTTGTTACAGTATCTGGAAAACCTGGCAAAGTCCTGGAATTGTACATAGGAGCCTGGAAATTCTTATTTCTATTTCTTCTTGTACTGTTCATAATTATTTTAGTACTTCGCTTCACAATGGTTACGGTAGATGTCTCAGTCATCGTGATGGTCCCAATATTCGTGAAACTTGGTTATGATTTATATCGTCAAAAAATATGTTAGAAGTAATATTAAGTTATTAAATATATTTATTTTTAGCATTTTATATAGTATAAAAAGGAATTTAAATTATGTCGAATTAGATAAAAAGCTAGAAAATTGGCATCACGATTACTTAGACGTTTGTTTACCTTATAACGTTCAGGGTTGAAATTTTGTAATTTGTATAATTGATCCATAATTGGTTAATCTTAAAGTTTTTACATTTGAAGAAATAAAAGGCTGTATTTCGATAATAATCATTTAAAAATAAGTTACTGCTTAACTTCTGTGATCAAATGAGAAGCCTTAAGCAATTCCTTATGTCCAAGCAGACAATTATGTAATTTTTGAAAGCTTTTATACTTTAAAATTGGAATTGCTTTGAAATTCAAGCTAATTGTCAAGTACCGTAAACTTAGGCTAAGCGGTGCACCCGTAATTCTGTGTTTAAAACGCGATATTGATTTTTCTTTGTCTTAAAATTGAAGTTTAACAGTTGTTAGTTGCAAGCCTCTATAATTTAGAAAGAATAATAATAATAACTTAGAAGAAGCAAATATCGCAATCGGAATTACATTATCAAGGATTTGCCACTTTCCCCACATGCGCCACTTAACCCCAGTTCACAGTAGCTTGCAACGCGACACCAAAAAAATATTACGAAACGAGGAGTTCCGTATAATTTTTTGAAAAGCCAACTAGTTCTACTCAAAACTTTTATCATTTTATAATGCCCAACTTACATTGAAAACTGTCTTCTTCTAAATCTTCTGCTACGATATTTTAAACAGAAATTTCCTTCCAACCAAAAAAAAGAACAACATATTTCACGCGATAAATGATTATAAAACTAAACAAATGCCGGCACTTACTAAATTCATAAAACCCTTTCATAATGGCCGCCTCTGTCTAATATATTACTATCAAAGTTTGTGACACTGCTTAACGAAATATTTTGAAAAATGAATTGGTATGATGATTAATTACAAAACCGTGGAAGAATTAGTTTGCTCGAAGTTGGATGAAGGCGGAGGTAGCTTTCGACTTCAATTACTGGAGGTGAGAAACGAACGCGATATTAACCGACTTTCGGTGACAGGTGGAGCAAAGCCGGCTGAAACTTTGACTTACAGGTTACATCCCTTCCGAGACTGCTCTTGGCAGTCGAAAGAAGTTATTTGGCGAATGATAAAGCGAAACTCCGCTATAAAGAGATGGCGGAAGGAAAAGTTTGCTGGTAGTATAAAATAATTTCACGAGAACTGTCGTACCTATAAGTGTGTCCAACATCCTACGAGAGTAACCACCCGCTCCACAGTACCGTCAAGTCGAGGTAATTCGAGGTTTATGCCCAGGGGTGTATATCTCGTCTCGACGATACTTCTTCTTCTTATCTTCCTCTTCCTCTTTTATCCCTTGTTTCAATCCTACCTCTCTTTCCTTTTTCTCTTTTTAGATCAGACTAGATTTTTACTCCATGTTTACCCGTTTACTGTTTTTACGTATCTAAAATCTCCCCTCCCACAGGAGATCATTAGACGCTAAACCCTTTAGCTCACATCTCTTCCAAAATCCTCAATTACCCCGACTCTCATAATAAGTCTCCTGGTCCTACTCAATCCTGTGGCGTTTTCAATTTCTGAAATCCCCTGCCGTCTGCAACCGCATTTTTATTAGAAGCGCTCGCATTCGCCTGAGGCTTTGTTCAAAGAAATGGAAAACTGCAGAAAACCAAAACTCCTGAGCATAGCCAGTTACCGACATACGAGTTTGGATGCAGACATTCGATAGCATCGAGTGCCCACATCCATCCTCGTCGTCAAAAACGCCCATCGAGAATCACCATTCAGCTACTACCGTTGATCTCCTTCTTTCTCGTATTTTCCATAGTTATTTCCTCTCTTTCAGGAATCGCAGTCAGTCCCCCTTTTTACCTGATCCCCTTTTTTTTTAATTAAGTTATTATTTAAGTTTCAACCCAAAAAGAAGAATTTCCTACAAAAATAGTTGAATTTTCCAACAAAAGAAGATGAACTTTTGACAAAATCGTCCAATTTTCCACCAGATAATAACATTTCTAACCAAAAAAGAGGAATTATCAACAAAAAATATAATAGTGTAGACCTTTCAACGGGGAAGAATGAAATTTCAACAAAAAATTATTATATTTTCTTGATGGGTTCTATTATTTCAGTTCGCATTTAAGATAATAAACGAGGAAAAAGGGGTAGACTGTGAAGCCTGTGATAAATAAATATTAATATTGATCTTTGAATCTTTAAGGAAACAAAAACAGAAAAATCATGTTTTCCAAAAAGTTATTTTCGTGTTTTTCAAATTATTTCTGTCCGGCTTACTAAAAAAAATACTTCTAAACATGTAGGGTTCTGTAATGAAAAGAATACAGTAGACAAAAATTGACGAAAATAAGGAATCAAATTCTATAGCCTGATTAAAATAAATTAAAAAAATATGAGAATCTTTTAAGTATGTTGTTTATCAATTTGTCAATCTTCGATCTATTCGATTTTTAATTTATTTTTATCAGTAGAATGTGCTGATGTATTTGCTATTCTTAGAGGGCACTTTCTTTCAATAATCACGAGATACCCATTTGATATACAAAGTTTTATAATCCCTCCTTTCCGGAAAAAATTCCCTTTTTGATCTAAAATTGTACTGCTGAACCGCTGTGACCCTTGCTCTTTACTTATCATCCCTTATTCACCTCTCAATTTCTCCTGCCGAGGCTTATTTCTTCTTTTGTTTTCTTTATTTTCCGACTAGCCGATTTTTTCAATTCGCTCTTATAAACTGGTAACTACCGAACCGTTAATCACGTTGTTAATGAACCTCAATTTGGATTTATCAGAGTTTCGCGAACCTGCAAGGTGAGACGTTTCGATGAATTCCGCCGGTATTGAGTGCCTTCGGTCTACGGACTTCGAGAAGCACTAATTGGAACAAGATCGAGGACGATAATTAATCCAAGAGTTGCTGGAGACTTACTCTCGTCTTTTCTTTCGCTGAAGACCGCTGAGAGAAAAGAATATAGGTGATTATTGGAGAAAATGTACGGGGAAGGTCTGCTGAAATGTAAAAGTTAAAATGTTTCATTGTTCAAGTTTTACTGCTCGAATATTTCAGGAACTTGAAACTTTCAAATTGAAATGTAAAAGCTTTAGATGAAAGCCTTTCCTGTCGTGAACTTATCTGAGTTTAAAATATTCAATAACCCTATTTTCAGGAATTTTTCAGATTCCTCAGAATTACTTTAAAAATGATGGCTTTCTCATTCATTCAGCTTGTAGAGCTTCCTAATATTAAGCATTTTCAGAGTGCTATGCAAATTTTTTAACAAAGATTCAAATAAAAGTGCAGTAAATGGAGAATTCATGTTCCGTACTTCTATCCAATTTTGAATTCATCGTTTAAATGTTTGGTAGTAAATTTTGGATGGGAGGTGAAGTATTGAGAAAAGAAGTTTCGTATTCTGAGCAAAGTTCCGTTGATGAAAAAAGTACCTAAAATTATAAGAAATTTGTAAGAAATTAAGGCATTTTAGAATTTTAAATAGGATGAAAGTTTGAAAGAACTAAAAAATTTGTGTTTGTATCTGGAAAAAGTATATAGATTGAGTAATAAAATTGGTAATTCAAAAGGTCCCTTTATCAAAAACAAGTTAGGAAATCTAATTTTCTCAAAAGTACAAAATTCTAGTCCTAAATCATTTATTAGGTTTAATTCCATTTTTATTCTTTCCTGGACTTCCTAGATTGCTTTTTTGAAGTTAGGATATGTTTGTGAAGAAGGAAGGGATGTTTCCAATTATAAAGTTTGATCGTTCAAACCTTTGGGAGGTCTGCTTTTTACATAAAAAACTTGAAGAATTTGTTACGTTTCAACTTTTATTTTATCAAAGTGAAAATCAGGGCAGTTTTTTACTTTGATTTAAAATTAACGAATATTTCTTTGAATGTGAAAATTTTATTTTCGAGATTTTATATTTTCCCTTTATACTGAGCTTTATGGTTTTACAGCTTTCAGTTCTTTCCAGCTGAGCTATTTACGCGTTTTTGCAGAACTTTGAACAATATCAGAAAATGTAGAAAAGATTTCAAAGTTAGCACTATCGTAAACGTTTCAGAATCGGACCGACACCCTCATCACATTACCATTTACATTTTGTAGTAGTCAGCAGTCTTTTCCTGTTGTTTGAATCCTCATAGTTGCGAATTTATAATTTATATACATTAAATCGCACAAATCAAATCTTGCTTTTTATATTCAAGTCTGAAATTTTCAGGAACTGTTCGTAAACAAAAACAATGTTTGTCCATATATTTCTCATAGAAATAAAATTCAATATTTCATCTTTCTTTCTCGTATCCGAGATCCAGCTACAAGTTCTGGACTTTTTTTGCAGACAAATTTTTTCCGTGGATAAACTAGCTTTCCTTCGAGAAAAGATACTGACGTTTTTTTTTCACTTGGCGGTGATTTACTACCGCGAATATTGCTTTTGATATTTCATCTGAAAATACTGTCCTTAGAAATAATTTAATTTCTTGTCCTATCCTAAAATAGTAAATAACCCAGAATTCAACATCCTGTATAGAACATACTGTATGTCGCCATGGTCTGGTCGCCAGAAGCTTATTGGTAAATTCCTATATAAACATGGTCGAAGTTGTTTGTGTTAAACGTAGCGTAGAGACCCTCGCCTCGGACGATTCTGTATGTTTTGCTACACTTCGGTCTAGGATTTCTTCCCTTAAGCTAAATACCCACACAACTAAATCAAGCAGTACTATCGTCAATTGGACACACATACAGTATACACCATACACCTAAATGGTACCAAACTGGACGGGTTTCTCTGTACCAAGTGGAATTGGAAAGAGACCTGTTAGTAAGTAGCACTGATTTCCAGACACAGAAATGACACTAGTGCTTGAGGCCAGACACTGAATGTATTCTGTCGTGGTACCCTTACCCTTATCCTTATCGCAGTTGGTAATTCGCCTAATCGTGCTGGCTAAGAGCCTTACGGTATTAAGGTCTTAGGATGAAAATCGTTCTTATGGAAGTTATTCGGATACCAACAGCACTTCATCGCCAGAGAGCCAACCATAAAAAATTTCGGTATTATCAAAATTTCCGTCATTCCACTAAGTAGGTGTTGCAAGAACAAGTTTGTTCATGCAAATTTGGAACGAGAATCACCAAGATTTCCATTTTTATTTCTTTCTGTCTCCTAAACTATAGAGCTTATTCCGTTTCCATTTTTTAAAAGTTCTATGTTCTAATCTACACTTGACAAAACGCTTAGTTGGGCCAAATATTTAGTTTCTAAGATATGGTACTGCTATTTTATTAGTTGATACTGCTATTTTATTAGTTGACACATCTATTTGCATTTGCAATTAGTACAAGCAAGTAATAAAATGATTGTCCCAACTAATGCAATAGTAGTACCATATCTTACGAACTAAGGTGTGGGCCCTACTAACTATTTTTTTTCAGTGTACTGATAGGGAAAACTGAGAAATATCCGAGAATTAGAAGAAAATCGGAAATACTAATTCGAGTCGAGAATAAAATTTCAAGTCCTGGAAAATGTGATATTTTTTATTATTCGTGATGAAAAGACAAATAAATTTGAATTTTATCCTTTTCTTAAAAAATTGTAGTCACGAGATATTGCATACGTTGTTTTTGAAAACCTAATTGGTTGCTACACTGCGTGAATATGACTTTCAGTGGCTGTTTTCACTTTGTTTATCTATTAATAAGGAATTACGAATTTTCTGCACCATTAGTGTTGTAAATGAAAATTTTCAAATCAGTAATTTTATTTCATGATAAAATTTATTTTTAAACATAATTGATAAAAGAGAGAAATTTAATTTCAAACGATTTTTTAATACTGGGAAATAATTATGTTCCTAACATTTTGCCACCACACTATAATTTTTAAACTTTTCACACTTTGAAAGAGACGAGGTGAGTGAAATTAATAACCAATTATTAATTATGTAATAATTAAGTTTTAAAATTGGAAACAGTGAAGTTGTAAAGAATATTTTCCCCGAAAAAAATCCACCATTTATTAAAATTTAATCGTTTTTAAAAATTTGTGATAATTTGTAACTAATAAATTGTTCTCATTTTTGTTTCAGGTAAGTTATTTGCCTCATTAACTTTAATCTTTTGCGGCATCATTTAACGAGTGAGTAATAAAATTTTCAATTTTACGATCAACTTTTGCAGCTTTTGGGTTTCCTCGAAGTTTGAACTTAAAAATCGACATCATTTATTTTCCGGAAATTAAGAAATATTGGAGATGTTGAAGTATCGAGTTTGCTATTCTTTTAAAATTATGAGTGGAAAAGTCGAATTTATTCGATAACATTTTTCCAAGTTTCAATTTTAAAATGAAGGCTACCCATCTGCTTCAACACTATTTTTTATAAAGTACATGATTCTTTAATTCAAGGAGATAATTGTGGTTGCACATTAAGTGACGTCAATTTCTCTGTAGTTGTTACAGGGATCGCAGTTAGTCCCCATCCTACTTTCTCTCTATTTTCCCCCCTTTTCCCCCCATTTTTTTTAATCTTCTATAATCGCTATATATTTGAGTATTTGGTCAATTTTTCCCTTTTTCATTATTTTGAAGCTGCGTTTAATTGTTCAAGAATTACAAGAAAATCGTGGTCATTAATAAAGACATTATTATTAACCTAGGAAAAACTACGATCTAAAGAAAAACACAAAGGCAAATTGTGGATGTGGATGATTTGATCAACAAAATAGAAAATCTAACATGATTGATTGAACAGTGTAGCAAAAGAGAGAAAACAATATCTCATCTTAATTGAGATATTTTTCTTCTTATTACTTAAAATTGTTAAATACAAGTTTATTGTATATTTTTATTGTCTAGGCAAAGTGGTGCAAAATCTGGGCATTCGTTGTCGTTGAAAACCTGATTGGCTTTTCTTTACGTACAGTTGTTTTATATCTTTAATTTGAAAATTATATCGAACAAAAATCATAGAAAACCTTATGCAACTTGATGAATATTTGTACTTTTTAAATTCTCTTGTCCTGTTAAATTACAACTTACAAATTATGGAAATTAGTATTGGAAACAAGAGACTTTTGATATAAAATCAGAAAATTTCGAAGAAGACTTCAAATTTTGGATTAAGTTAGCATTTTAAACCGGCAATTAATATTTTTTTACAAAGAATATTAGATTTCAAAGATTAAAAATGTTCAACTATTTACGTTTTTCGGTTTTGTTAGCGTTTTCTTACCGGAAATTGTCATTTTTAAACAAAAATAATTGGATTTTAAAGGTTGATGATTTGTTAACAATCTAAGGTTACTATAGCGTTTTACACACTTTCATATTTACATTTTTCAAAAAATTCAGGTCATTAGATTTAAATACAATAATTTTTGTTTAAAATAATAAAATGTACAATCTTGATCAACTTCGTATTGTGTTGGCGGTGTTTTCGGCAATTGCAATTTTTATTAAAAAATCATTAGATTTCAAAAAAGATTCATAAGCATTGTGCAATGTTAGATTGTGCTGTTCTACGTAGAAAATTGCTATTTTCTAACAAAAATCATTATAATTTGAACAAGATTTAGAATTTTCATTGCGCTAGTAATTTAAAAAGAAAAAATGTCCCATTTTTCTGAGAAAAATTGTCCTATTTTCCCTAAAATTGAACTGCTGAAATACTGTGATTCCTGTTGTTAACGGTTTGCTACGTTTCAAGCCACTTTCGGATACAAATTATCTTTTGGGTTTACTGTGGTCCATTGTTTCAAGCTTAGCGCGTAAATCTGGATCATTCCTGCATTAAGGCTCTCTGTGGTAATGACTTTGCGAATGATTCACGCAAGAAGTTGCACTTGGCGAGAGCAATGGTACTCGAGACGAAGTCGCATTGCCGAAACGTAACAAAGAAACAATATAATGAGTCACGATAGCGAAGAAAATTGCCGTATTTAAAAACTTTTCTCGTACAAAGTGTGGTCGTAAGCACCGAAAATGCAGAAATGGTGGCGAATGGCGCAGAAGAAAGACCCATTGTCACTATTCCGTTCTTTCTGAATTCCCATATACTCCTATAAAGGAGTTTGCTGGTTCTGTTTTTGACCTGAATTGCACAGCAGAAAAAAATTCGAGGTTTTTTTTTTCTCAAAACTTTCATCCAGTGGTCCATTTACTTGAATGGCGTTTATTTTCGAAACCCTGTTTCCTGCAATATTAATAAATCTATTTTCTTCAGGTTTTGCAATTATAATATAAATTCGTGGTAAATGGTTGCTAAAAACTTTATTCAGCTTTCCAAGAATTAAGAAAATATCTTTTTAAAGCTCTTCTTCATAATTTTCACAATTTTGGAAAAATGGTCACCATTACGACGCTCTGGAAGAAAAATGTAATGTTATGTCACATAAAAGAAAAAACCTGATATTTTATGAAAGAAGTTTAGAAATTACTGAAAATAATTATTTGAAAAATAGCTTTTGGAGTTTAATTTCTTTTGACTTCGAAAAAAACATTCCCTACAACTTTCCTGTTTGAAATTTTGAAAATAAGTAAATAATTTTGAAATATTGTTATTTATTTCAAAAAAATTGTTTCTAAGATTTTAGACACAAAAAATTTACTTTTTTGGAAATAGTAGAGTTGTAGAGAAATTTTTCCCCGAAAAAGAAGCCATCATTTATAAAAATGCAACCATTGTTCAAAAATTGGTAAGAAGTGATAGTACGAAAAAATAAATTTGCAAAAAACATAGTTAAAATAAATTTATTTGTAAGTTAACTTTCTTTCATTAAAAATAAATTTTATTTGAAATTACGTCATCAGTAATTTTATTTTGTCTCTAAAAATCATAGAAAAACTATTTTTACAGCAATTTGATTTTTGGTACGACAGCTACCCTAAGTATGTTTTTAAAATAAAAATATCACTTTAGTCACTTCTTTCCATGAACCATAACAGGAAACTCAAGGGTTTCTGAATTTTATAGAATTTCCTTGACTTCTTTCAAATTCGCCCTGAATTATTTGAAACTCCTTTCAAATCGACTCAACTCAATGGATGTTTTTTTGGAATTTCAATTTATTTTAATTCGCCCTGAAGACTTTTGAATTTACCTTGAATTCTGATCAATTTGATCAGATTTTTATTCATCAACTCTATTCACTTGTATTAATTTTAATTTATCTTGATTTCTTATCCATTTCATCGAATTTTCTTGAATTCCCGTGAAATCTTTTAAATTTACTCCAAATTTAGTGAAAAAATGTAGTATTATATATTAATATAATTGAATATTTTGACACAATTCTATTCAATTAAATGGATTTTAAAACATTTTTTTCAAGTTTTTTTTTCATTCCCCCTGCATTCTTTTATTTTTTAACTTGAATTCTTAAGAATTTCGTCACATTATTTTGAATTCCTTCGAATTCTTATAAACTCGCTTCAATTTTACTGAAGTTTTATTAGTTATTATTCAAATGGAATTCTTAAAATTTTCATCAAATTCTTCTGAACTCGATGTTTTGGATTTAAAAGTAGTCACTTTTAGCAACTTTGATTTTAATAGATCACTTTTTTACTTTTCTCAAGTAAATTAAGCTGTGGCATCCCTGCCAATGCTTCAAAACCAGTGACAAATAAGCTGAAATCGTTTAAATGCAAAATGTAATTTTTCAAATATAGTACATCTAAAATTTCTTTCTTTATAAAAATGTTTGAAGAACCTCGCACACAATACATGGGGAAAAACATTCGATCAAATTGGACGAACGTTCTTTGTCTCTAACACCTTCCTTTGTCAGCAATTTCTGCTTTTACAGAATTGCAAAGTTCCAAATGGTGTAAAACTGTCTTAAAAAGTTACCAGTTGCAAATTTGAGCCCTTAAAAAAGGAATTTGTTGAGAAGAAAAACATTTTCTAATCTTGGAAGTCATGCTTAATTAATTAATTAATCTAAAATTTGTGTCAATTTCGCAGTACTCTTCAGTTTCTACATGCTCGACAATTTTAGAACTCTAGATTGAAGAGACAGCAAATCATGGGGTGGGAAAGGGTAAATTTTTATTCTCGGAAAAAGGGTCGAGGACGGAGGAAATGAAGCCGAAAGGGTAGAGCTGAGGGTAAAAAGGAAGAAGTGGAAATGAAAAAGGGCTGGATATTAAAAGAAAAAAAACAATGAGAAAGGAGGGATGAAATGGGACAGGGAAATACTTATAGGAAAGATTTTTCTTTAATGAAGGAAGAGGGAAGAAAAGAAAGTAAAGAATTTAAAGACAAAGTTTTGCACAGTAGTTGATATTTAACTTTGAATTCAATAGAATTTAAATATGCTCAAATACAAACCTGATTGGTTCATTAGAAGTTTTATGATTATTTAAGAGAATCATTATATAACTTAATAATTCATTCATTCGTTGTTTTAAAGAGCAGTGGTTCATATCTTGGAAGTGGTGGCTGAGCTTCTAGGAAAGTTTAAAAGTTAAATGCAGACATAAGAGACCGTTTAAAAACTTTGTCAGGAAATTATTAACACTTTTTTAACCCCTCTCCTTCGATTTTATTTGATAAATACCTAAAATAAAACAAAAAACATACAAAAATAATATTTTAACAAACTTCACAGCACAAAATGCTCTCAAAACATAGGAATTAAGGTCATTTTCAACGAAAATAGGGAAAAATAGGAGAATACATTGTTTTAAATAAAATTAATTTTCAAGTTGAAATATATTGAATTTTCAATTAAATTGTGAAATTTTCAACCAAAAAAGATTGATTTGCTATCAAAAGAGATGAATTTTCAACGACAGAGTTGAGTTTTCAAAGTAAAAAGTCGAATGCTTGAGAATATAGTTAAATTTTAAACCCCAAAAGATGAATTTTCAACCAAGGAAGATGTAAAATTGTTTAAAAAATAAAAAAAGATTGTAAAATTAGGTACATTTTCAACAGGTAAAACAAGCTACTTTTACACCGAACGGTTGCATTTACAACCAAATAGTTGACATTTCAAGCAAAAGAGACGAATTTTCAACCAAATAGTTGAATTTTCAAACAAAAAATAAATTATCTTAAACCACAGACAGTTTCATTTTCAACCAAGTAGGCTTGAAACGCGAATTTTTCAGAAGACAGTTGAATTTTTAATCAAGAACATTTCGACCAAAAAGAGTGAATGTTCAATTCAAAAGGACGAATTTTTCGCAAAGCAGTTGAGTTTTCGAACAAGAAATATGACTTTTGAACAAAATTGATGTATTTTGAACAATATAAATAAATTTTCAATGAAATAGCTGCATTTTTCACCGCATAGTTCAATTTTCAAATAAGAAATGGACTATTAACCAAGCAGGTGCATTTACAACGAACTTTTAAGCAAAAGGCACACACTTTCAGAAAAATAGTTGAAGTTTTAACCAAATATTAGAATTTTCAAGGTAAAAAACGAATTTTTGAGGAGTCAGTTGAATTGTCAAGCCAATTTTCAAGCAATTCTCGTCCGAGAAAAAGCGAGTGTTAAATCTTCACGCAAAAAGTTAACGAAAATAAAATAGTTAAGAATTTTCAACAAAATGTTTGAATCGTTAACAAAAACAGATTAATTTATAACGAAAAAGTTGTATTTTTAACCAAAAAAGATAAAATTTCTACCAAAATAGATGAATTTTCAACCCAAAAAGACAAATTTTCAACATAACAGCTAAATTTTCAAGCCAAGAAAACGAATTTTCTTCAAAGCAGTTAAATTTCTAACCCTCAAATATAAATTTTTGACATAAAAGTTAATTCTCAATCTAGGAGATTAATTTTTTACCAAAAAGACGAATTTACAACACAATGCATCAGTTTTCAATCAATTGTGGAATAGTTAAAAGTAATTTAGTTAAAAGTAATTTTGTTCCAAAAGAGAATAAATTTGTAACAAAATAATGAAATCTTCAATCAAATAGAAGTTTTAAGCGAAAGAGATGGATTCTGGCGTTTTTCCTTTGATTATATCGCTGTTACCTTTCCATATTCAGCAAAATTTTATTCTTGTCTGTATTCAAACAAAAGAAAACAGGGGGAAAATAGGAATTCTTTAATAATGGTGTAAGAGATGAATAGGGGAAAGAGTGGTAGGTCTATATTTAGATGCTGTACCTGCAATTTTAATTTCATCAAGCATTTAAAACATTTTGATTCACATTTATATTTTTCATGTGTGATGTCGCATTCTGTTTTACCCCCCCCCCCCCCCCATGTTACCAACCTCTTTGAATTTCTCACGGGAAGAGGAAACTATCGAAGAATTCGACTACGGATATCCGGCTGGGGTGAATAGGCAAATTCTATTTATTTCAACTGTGTTCTAAAGTCGAATCTCAATCCCTTGGGACAAACTACTACGTGCGCTCTCCTATCATTCAAGTGTCTCATTCCCTGGACTCTGAAATGGCTCGAGTGGTATTGGCAAACAGTTCGTGAGATGCCACACTATTTCGTTTGCATTGCATCCGGTAATTCTCTCGGGCTATAACGCCCTATAGTACTGTGATTACTTCCGTTGTATATATTTAAGTAAGCGTGTTTGCGAATCCACTAGTCGGTTATAACTATTTCGTTCTGATCCAAGATAGAACTTCTCCGTAGTCCAAGGAATAACATCTAAACTGCATCGTGAATCCCCGTTTTAAGCTTAAAAAGAAACATATTTCTTCACTCACTTCTCCTGGCTTGTATCTGATTCGACACGAACTTTCTCTGCAGACTTCTGGTAAAAATACAAGGTCTGTCCGGAAAGTATCTGATCTTAAGGGCTGTACCAGGAGTAAGAGTTAATTCTGGTCAATGGCGGTGATTTTCCCTTCAAAGTAGGTCTTGGAATCGTGTTCCTTTTAGAGGATGAACTTCAATTTGAGAATCAGCCAGAAATCACAGGGAGCCAGTTCAGAACTGTATGAGAACTGCCGAAGATGTGCAAGGCCGCGTTTCACCAGCAATTGCTGAGTAAGCTGCGATGAATGGGCAGGTGCATTGATGTGATGAAGGACCCAGTCGCCATTTATCCACACACTAGGCCGTTTCCTTCTTACTTTATTTAAAAATATTTCAGGGATTCGTAAAGATATTGAAAGATTCAATAATACTATAAGTAATTTCAATAGATTTTTGTGGGTTAAAAAAAACTGGAGAGTTTTCCAGGAATTTCAGAAGACTTAACAATTTTCTAGCGATTTAAAAGAAGTTCATAGAATTATAAAAAATTTCAAGAGGTTTACATTTTTTTAAAGGAATTTTACGCGAGTTCGTAAGATTTTAGAAGGTTTAAATGTTTTCGAAGGTTTTAAGGAATTTTACAATATTAATAACGGTAATACCACGCTGAAAACACCCGTTCTCGGAAGATCACTAAAGTTAAGCAGTGTTGGGCGCGGTTAGTACTTGGATGGGTGGCCGTTCGGGAATACTGCGTACTGTTGGCCCATCGTGAGTGTGGTGAGCCCACACTACACTAGTAGTTAATAATCACGCCTACCCCGAGAGAGAAACGGCTTAATGGTATAAAAAAAAGGGATTCCTAGAATTTCACAAAATTCAAAGATTTTCATCAATTTCAAGGGATTAAGATTTCAGGGTATTTAACGAGATTTCAAGTTTTTCAAGGGCTTTCAAAGAATTTCGTAGGATAACTTACTTTGGTTCAAAGAAATGGACCTTTGTTCCAATAAAATTCTTCTTTAACTTGAAATAATTTTCTTCATTTTGAAGTTATTTATGGTTAAAGGAAAAAGATATGTTAGAGAAATGGTTTCTTTAATTCAAGACAAACAATTTTCTGAGCGAAGGATTTTAAAAAGTTATCAGGGATATCAATCATGTTTAGAAGATTTCAAGAGATTCCAATCGGTTTCTAAAGGACTGTAAATAATAAATTGAATAAAGTGAAGTTTTAAGGGACTTCTAGGGATTTCGAAGAATTGCAAGGATTTTATAGGTTTCAAGAAGTTTCAAGGGATTTCGTCAGATTTCAGAGATAATAAGGGATTTCGGCGGATTTGAAAGGTTTTGAGGTATTTTAGAAGATTTGAAAGGTTTTCCTGCGATTGAACCTGCAGATTTATGTTATATACCCGATTAGGAAAAAAGTTAACCTCTCTATCTAATATTTAGAAAATTGCATGATACTATTTTCATACTATTTTTCAAAATGCATGCTATTATTAACACTATTTTGAATTTCTGAAATGAGTCCGAGGTGTGACATAACAAATCCGTCTCCCTGATCAAAAATGCAATAAAAAAACTTCATTTTGTTTGGTTCGCGATAGCTTATTGCAAATTGTTAAATTTAAAATTCTGACTTTCTCTCAGTTTAACTGCGAGTTTTCAAGCATGTATCTGTCTATGATCGAAATTGTAAGAATCGCTATTTGCAATTGGTCTATAGTAGGTCCTTTGATGTAGAATATTTAAAAAATTATAAAAATGTGAATTATTTGAGGTGGCCTTTAAAATTAATTTAGATATGGAAAAGCCAGGACACGACTGGGAACAATTGTTCCAGGGATCGCCACCCCGCTGGAAATATAATATAGAATGCTATATTTCTATTAATAACTCCCCTAAATTAGTCAAGTGGAAAGACATGAAACAATCTTTTTCCTTGATAAACTACTTTGTTGAACTAAGTCGATGATGTACTCGGGAAAGTTTCTGACTTGGAAAACTTAGTCGGTATTCGGAGTTCCTCTTTCATACATTCCATTTCTTTCTCTCTCGAAAGATTCTTCAAAGTTTTCAGTTCATTCTAGCAATTTGCGAGGAATTTAAAGTGGAAGCACAGAGCCAATCTTCCTGAAGGAGCTGCATTTGCAAATTTGCTTTTATCTAGGTAAAAGCTAATACTGAGGATCGTCATTTCGTCTGACGTCGCTAGATTGTTCGTATTTTTCATGCAAAAGTCTAGGGAAACAATGTTGGCTGAATCGTCAGAAGATGCTGTTTGGCGTCAAAGTTCACCATGACTTGAGTCTGTACTGACGTGAGTACGAACCGGAACGAGTTATAGTTCAGTGAGTAGGTTCCTTCCGTTTTTCCTGAGGCTATATGCGAATCCAATACAGTGATACAGCCGGGTAAGGGGAAAGGGGATGAGGATTCTTGATCGGGTCAAGCAACTGAGAGATCAGAGGAGCTCAAGTCGAACGAAGGGGAGGTTAATCAGCGCAATTACGGGATTAAGGAGAAGTAGACACTACGTTGCGGCGTATACTGTATACTGTATAGGATTCGTAGAACTGGAAAAGCAGCATATATATAGGGAGATACAGGAAATTGACTAGAGAAAGCGAGAGGTAGAGATAGAGAGAGAGAGGGAGAGAGGAATAAAGGAGAGAACATAGAGAAGACAGGTTGGGTTAGATGTATCGATTGGATTGGATCCTGGAAGAGATTCGCTTTGATGCATAATTACTTTGGTCTCATGCACCGGACATTGTATTGGAAGCTGTGTTGTAATCTAAAGGAAGCTCTAGTAGCCTCAAGCTTTTAAGTCGATTTTCATTTTATTTTTCATCACAAACGGACAACAACAAAATTTATTTGCGTCTGCAGCAACCAAATGGTTTGGTTGTCCAAACAAAACATTTTTCTCACAGATTGTTTGTTGGCTTTTGCATTGCAAAACATGTAAACACGCAACTTCAAAGTGGAAGGCATACATGAATGAACATCGATTATTATTGAATCCTAATATACTAGATGTAAACAAGGATTAACTAGACGGCTTTCTACCCAGGTTACGTCCAGAGCGTTGGAATTTGTATTCTCAAAATTCGTTACTACAAAAATCGAGATTTTATTATTTCCACAAAATTTTTGTTCAAAGAACCAAAATTTTCTTGGGACAACAATAAAATTGAGTAGCTTCTATAGGAACCAATAGTCTTGTTGCAGAAACTCAACTTTTTTTTCACAGATTGTTTGCTGGCTTTTACATTGAAAAGCATGTAAACACTCAACTTGAAAGTGGAAGGCATACATGAATGAACATCAATGAATATGAATTTGAATAGAGTAGATGGAATGAAGCATTAACTCTAGGCTTCCTACTCAGGATACGTCCAGAGCGTTGGAATTTGGATTCTCAAAACCCGTTTGGAATCGTGTGCAGTCCAATGAGTTCTTCCGCAGGGAGCTCGATAGGACGAAATCCCTCGGGCATTTGTGGTCACCACCCCGCCCACTGATATAGTGGAAGGGTAAAACAGAGAGGTTAAAGGGAGCAAGGGGAGTGCTGTCGCCGTTCCCTGTTTTTAATCACTTTGCACGCAGCCAATGGCGCGTGATGATACAGATGGGATTGTGGGGTGGTAACACCCTGCTGAATTTACAGACAGTGATGTAATGCGGGATTCGGACTTGTGTATAACAACACTGAATTGCCAAAGCTTCATAGTTAGATTGACGGAAATCAAAAAATTCGATGCCAGTTAATTTTTTCCGTTCTAACTAATTCCTCCTGATTGCCTGCCCATCTCCGTGCCCAGACATACGCTGTTTCTCTTCAATACGTTCCATTTTCCTAAATTTCAAAATCATTGGAACACTCCCAAAAATTTTCCTAATTTTACAGCATCTTTGCTGCAAAAGCAAAAAGAATGACAAAAAAAGTGCACTATGCTTGATTAAGGGAAGCGCGCAATAAGATACATTCCTATTTAAAAATGGTCAGTACAATTAAAAATTTAATATTAACAGTTACACATTTCACAGCCAAAAATGCTCTCAAGAGATGAAGTTCCAAACAAGAAATATGATTTTTCAACCAAATAGTTGAATGTTCAACAAGAACAAAAATGAATGATCAAACAAACAGTTGCATTTACAACTACATAGATAAAATTTCAATGAAAAAATAATTTTCAACGAAATGTCAAATTTTTAACCAAATAGTTGAATTTTCAACCTGCAAAGATGAATTGTCAACCAAATAAGTAAATTTGAGGAGAAAAAAGATTTAACTTTAACAAAAAAAGTTGCATTTTTAACCACATAGTTGAACTTTCAAGCCAGAAAGACAAATGTTGTATCAGACAGTACAATTTTGAATCAAAAAGCACGAAATTGCTATCCAAAAACACGAATGTTCAACAAAACAGTTACATTTTCGACGAAATATTTGAATTTTCAAGACAAAAAGAGGAATTTGTCAGAAGACAGATGAATTTGAAATGCAAAAGGACGAATTTCCTATCCAAAAATACGAATATTTTACAAACAAGTTCAATTTTTAACCAAAAGATGACTTTTTAATAATATAATTCAATTTTAAACAGACTAGTTGACTCTTTAACCAAATACCTGAATTTTCAAATAAAAAAGATAAGTTTTCAACCAAAACTGGAACAGTTAAATTTTCATCCCGAAAAATTAATTTTCAACAACAAAAAAAACCTATTTTCAACTAAATAGATTAATTTCCAACCGAAGAGATTAATTCCCAATTAAAATTATGATTTTAAGTAAAAAAAAAATGTAATACCAATATTTTTATTTAAATTTAAAAACAGTTGAATTCGAATTTAAACGACGAATTTTGTACCCGAAAGTATGAAGTGACAACCAAAAAGTTCATTTTCAACCGTATTTTATTTTATTTTCTACAAAAATAATAGAATTTTCGACCCAAAAGATGATTTTTTAACAAAGCAGTTGAATTTTTAATCCAGTGTTCTACAAAAAAGTTGAATTTTGAGCTCAAAAATATTAATTGTCAAACAAACAATTTTAGCCAAATAGTGGAATTTCCTACTAAATTAATAGAAGTCTATACCTAAAATACGAATTTTTAATAAAGCAGTTTTGTTTTCAAGACAAGAAGACCAATTTCATACAAAACAGTTGATTTTTCAACCCGATAATCTGAATTTCCGACAAAAAAGATTTTTTAACAGAATAGTTGAATTTTCAACAAAATAATAAAGATTTCATCAAAAATAGATGAATTGTGAATCAAGAATATAATTAGTAGACTTTGAAATAAAAAAGAATAAACTTCCAACCAAAATTAGTTAAATTGTCTTATTTCGTTCTATTAACGTACAATTCGCATTTTAATTAAAAACGAGAAAAAGGGGGAAACGGGTCTGTAATCAGTTTAAAGTTCATGATTAAATGTGATAGAATGGTTCGCAGTTGCGTTCATAAACTGATACGTGTTATCACGATTATTAAACATTAATCTTGAACTAATTATGAAATTATGTGAATATCATCTCTCTAAAAGTGATTAAATCTTAGATTTAATTACCATTTGATACTTTTATTATAAATAAAATCTCTACAAAATGAACTGATCGCCATGTCATCCATACTCAACCATAATACTAATTCAGTAGTAATAGCAGTTTGAGTCAGACACATTCCCCTCGCTAATGCCGAAGTTCCAGGCAATTGAAAATTCAGCAACTATTTAACTTTTTGCCCCTGCACACACTTCAAAGAGTTTATTTGAAACTTTTCTTTCACGAAATTTGCGATTCTGTTACGCATTTTAATTATTTTCAATGGTAGTAATTATTTTGAAAGGCGAAAACGTACTTGAGCGACTCGTATCCCTACGCTTGGCTTTCTTTTAAGCGATTTTACTAATTGCCTGGCTAAAAGCTACGCCACGAAAAAGGTAATAGTGGAGAGCGTACAGGTTCCCGTTTGCATTTATGCATGCATGCATGCACACGTACAGACATTATGTGGCCACATCACGATGCGAGGTTCCGAAGTGCACGAGTTTATCGTGGCGCGACTGGTTTGACCCCTCCTTTCCACCTCTCTTCTATCCAGTCTTTCCCTTTCATTTCCGTCAAATTATGTCCGGTGTAATTCAGCGCGCATTTCAAATTTAATGTCATCGTGTATCCATCACTTTTCCGACCAATAACGATTGGTTAAGTGCCTCTATTGTACGTAATAATATTCAATATACACGGAAACGCATTTAACCCACTCTGTTGTACAAAAGTCGCTTTCAAATGTATAAAACGTTCAATTTATCGTTACTTCCTTCGATAAGTACACAGGGTGGTCACTGGCCGCGAAAATCTGTACGGGGTGTCTAATAACCAGGAAGTAGCCGGTAATTAAAATAAAACTGAGACAACTGGGAACTATCCAGGACTACAAGTTTGAGCTGGGAATGACATTTAAAATTTTGGAAAATGTGAGTTCTTAAAAGATTTCGAGAGAATACAAACATTTTCTTAAGATTTCTGGGAAAATTTGCAATGCTTTTTTATTTTGAAAAATTAATTTTAAGAGAGTATTTCAAAACTTTTCAAAAGATTCCAAAAATTGCCAAAAAAGGGAATCCAGACGATTTTAAAGCAATTTTTTTAATGATGCTGAACTAAAAAAAATATGGAAAAACATATTTAAAAGGTTTATAAATTTATGTGAAAATTTTAAACAATTTTAGGAAAAATTAGAATCATTTACAAATATATTAAGAAGGTTTAGAGGTTTTAAAAAGGTTAACGAATAATTATAGATTTAAAACAATTTCAATTTTTTGTAAATTTACTATTTTGAAAGGTTTGAAGAGAATCGAAAAATTGTCTCAAGATTTCTGGGAAAATCTTGTATGTTTGTTTACATATTAAAAACTTAATTTTAATAAAATATTTCAAAATACTTCAAAAGATACCCAAAATTGGCAAAAAAGAATCCAGAAGATTTTAAGGCAGTTTTTTTAATTATGCAGAATTAAAAAAATATATATGAAGAATACCATCATTTTCAAAGTTATTTAGAAGGTCTATACATTTATGCAAATTTTTGTTAATTTCAGCAAAAATATGTTTAACAATATGTTTAGAAAGCTTAAAAGTTCTAAAAAGATTTAAAAAATCATCAAAAAATTGAAAATAACTAAAAAATAAGCTTTCAAATTTTGGAAGAAAAATTTCGAAGCTTTGTAGAAATTTTGAAAGGTTTCAAGAAAAGAAAACAATTTTCTTAAGATTCCTGGGAACATCACAAGTGGTTTTCCACACAAAATTTTTATTTGGAAATAAAAAAAATATATATGAATTTTCAATCAAGAAAGATGACTTCTTTTTCATAAAGGATGAATTTTCAATCCAAAAGGAGACATTTTTAACTAAAAAAGATACATTTTCATCCAAACAGACGCATCTTCAAAGAAGTGAATTTTTAACAAGGTATTACAACTTTCACTCAAGTAGTTGAGTTTTTGACCACAAAGATGCCTTTTTTAAAAAATAGATGCATTTTCAAAAGAATAATTCAATTTTCAACAAAATAGTAAAATTTATAAATTAACTAGATAAATTTTGAACCAGAAATATAGCAGTAGACTTTTCCATCAGCAAAACTTAAAAGTAGTTGGATTTTCTTACTATGGATTAAATTAAGTTTGCATTTAAGCGAAAAAACAAAAAGAAGGGAAATAACCAAAAAATGAAAAATTAGCATAACTTCTAGGCACATTTTTTTCCATTTTAATTACAGGTCTATTTTTTGAAATTATACAAAAAAATATGTGAAACAGTGGTCGGGGTGAAAAACTACCCCCAACAGTAATAATGCGCCAAAAATCACCCTTCGCAATGATAATGCGCCTAAAATTCGACTTTTATTGATGTTCAGTTCATACCTATTTTTAAAGAACATGAAAATTATGTGTAAATTAGGTCCAAGAGAAGAACTGTCCCAAGCAGTGGTAATGATTTATAAGGGTTGTAATGATCCGTAGGTTTTTTACAACATGCATCGAAACAATAGGAAAAGCGATTATAAAGTTTTTGTTCATTGGGCGTACCTCTTTCTCAATGCAGGGGTCGTGTTTAAGGGTTGTAATGGTCCGTAAATTTCTTACAATATATTCATGTGTTTCGAAATAATTATACTTCAATGTAAATTAGGATAAGAGAAAAGAAAATGAGATTATAATGTTTTCATATCTTAGAGGTGCTTTTTTTGAAATACGGGAATAGTTTCCAAGAGTTGTAATGGGCCGTAAGTTTCCTTTAACGCGCCTGCATGTTCCGAAATACTTATTCTTTAATTTAGAGCAGGATAAAATAGTATGAAGTGAGATGATAACATATCATGCATTGAGGGTGCTTTTTCTCAATTTAGGGGTAGTTCATGTGGGTTGAAATGAGCCGTAAGTTTGTTAGAATTCTACTACGTATTCCGAGATACCTCTTCCTCAATTTTAAGATGGATGAGAGTAAGAGCATTCTAAAAAAAATTTTCTACACATTAACTACCTATGAATCCACCATATACCAACTACGCCAAACCACTACAAAAAACTTGTTCATTAAAGGGTTAAAAAGGGAAGAAGTGGGAAATAGAGAAAAGAGTGTAAAACCTCAACTTTGATAATGGTATTAAAACTTTGCAGGGGCATCTTTCGCAAAATTTGCAAACTTTATTAAAATTTATCATCAGGAAACATACTAGACGTTTTCTTTAAATACTAAACTTAGGGCATGCTACAATGGTCAAATACTAGATGAAAATAGATATTACCTAATGGTATTTCTACTCATGAACGTGGAAATCCGCAAACTTTTTTGCACTTTTTTTACTTTTACCTCCAGTCCGTAGTTTTTTTTTTATTATGGCACCTTAAGGAAGTGTCAGTTCGCGAGAGTTCCAGTCTTCCTTTCTTTTCTCGTTTCCTCCTCAGTAAACTGAGATAATGCGTGTTATTAATACACTCAAGTCTAATGAAATTGAAAACTCCGCTGCTGGGGAACAAAAGGTAGGAACGAGCATAGTTGGTAAGTGCATCTAATGATTTCTAGAGCTCTTTCTCTCTTCTCTTTACTACACCCGTTATCTCGGTTACTGCCGTTTTTGTTATGTCGAATGGGTTGAATATTCTCTTTCACTAGTTCAGCGCTGCGAAATTCCGGTACTGAGTAACATGCTCGCAGTTGGGATATATTTTCTGCTCGTTTCTCTCGACTATAGAATGGGGCAATGTCGAGGAACGTAAGAATTTAGTATATTGGATTTTACGAACACTTTAGATTTTTCTTGATAAAAGGATATCAAATGGAATGTAGAGACGACAGTAGAATTCCCGACTCTATTCACACGTTTCTTTAACTCAGATATTTTGAATAAACTATTGGCAATGACCCGTTAATTCCAAATTGAACCAGTAGCCAGAGTGACCACAGGTCTAGGGAACCCTAGAAATCAGGGAAAAGTCAATTAAAAAAAAAAAAAAAAACGAATTTCTGTCAGAAGCACTTATTTAAGTACCTAACTGTGGGACAGTCACTTTTCGGCACGTTTTTTCTTAAATCACTTTCTAGTCACTTTTTAGAAATAAACTCACTATATTCAATTCTTTTTATGAAAAGATCACTTTAGTTACTTTTCTTTTAATAAGTTAACCCAGGAGTAGTTAAACACCATTGAATTCAGTT
The DNA here is from genome assembly GCA_932178445.1 of Andricus quercusramuli. Taxonomy (NCBI): domain Eukaryota; kingdom Metazoa; phylum Arthropoda; class Insecta; order Hymenoptera; family Cynipidae; genus Andricus; species Andricus quercusramuli. The sequence continues at coordinate 85,218 of CAKNXH010061615.1, forward strand.
CTATAGCTACTTCTGAATTTTCTTGAATTTTTTTGAAGTATTTTAGGATATTTTAAAAGATCTTAAGGCATTTTTAATATATTTCAATCATTTGAATGTATTCCAAAGGAATTGAAAGCTTTCAAGGTATTTCTGAAACTTCCAAGGAATTTCAAAAAGCTTTTAAAAGTTTCAAGGGATTTCAAATATAGCAAAGGGTTTTAAATATTTTAGGGTATCTTAAAAGATTCCCAGAAAATTTTAATAGTCAATAATATGAAGGGATTTCGAAGGTTTTAAAAGATTTAAGGACATTTTAAAAAATCCCAAGGAATTTTTAAAAGCTTTACTAATTTTTGAGGGATTTAAAAATATTTCAAAGGATTTTCAATATTTTAGAGCATTTTAAGATCTCAAGAAATTTTTAATAGATTTCAATAATTTGAAGGTATTTCAAAGGATTTGAAAGATTTTAAGTTTTTGTTTTAACTTCACCGAAATTTTAAAAAGCTTTTAAAAGTTTCAAGAGATTTCAAAAGATTTCGAAGTATTTGAAATAATTTATTACTTCCTGAAGATTACTTAATTAATTTTCAAGAGCATTTAAAAGTTTAAAGGGATTTTAAAGCTTACAAAGTGTTTGAAAAGCTTTTAAGGGTTTTTTAAAAGCCTTCAAAGGATTTAAATATTTTAGGATACTTCAAAAGGTTCCAAAGAATTTGTAATAGATTTCAATGGATTTGAAATATTTTAGGGCATCGAAAAAGATTCAAAGGCATTTTTAAGAGCGTAACAAAATCTCCAAAGATTTTCATGATTGCAAGCGATTTGAAAAAATGTACAGTCGGTTGTGAAGATTTTCCTAAAACTTCGGAAAACATGGAATGATTTTAATCATTTTTCCAGGATTTCAAGAAATATCAAATTTCATAGAATTTGACGTGCTTGTGTAATATTTGAATCGATTCTAGAGAGCTTATTTGCAAGATGTGAGGAATTTCGTAGGGTTTCAAAGATTTGAAGCGATTTTCAAATCTTTTGTACTTTTTGGAATTCTCTTGAATTTTTCGAATTCACTTGAATTTTACGAATTCGCTTGAATTTTTTGAATTCACTTGCATTTTTCGAATTCACTTGAATTCTTCTAAATTCTCTCAATTCTACTAAATTCAATAGATTTTTTTGATCTTTTAGTTTTTGTTTCATTTGTCTTGCAGGCCTTTAAGCCCACATTGAATTTTCAGGAATATCATCAGATTCTTTTAAATTTCCTGGAATTTTTCTAAACTCACTGCAAACTTGCTGATTTTAATGAACTTTTCTTTTTTTGTCAATATTTTAAAAAAATTTTTCAATTCCCCTTGCATTTTTATGAATTTTATCGAATTCTTCTCATTTCCCTTAAATTCCTATAAATGCACTTCAATTTGTCTGAAATCAATGGAATTTTGGAATTTTTTCCAATTCGTTTGGATTTGTTTGGATTCGTCTTGAATTGTTTTGAAATCTTATGAATAGAATTCTTTTGAATTCGTTTAAATTCAAAAGAAAATGAGTCATATTTATAATGCACTTTTTGAGTTAGAAATTAGTCACTTTTTCCGTTTAAACAGGTCACTCTTTCACTTTTTTCAACTAAACTAAGCTGTCGCAGCCCAAAGAATCATAAATTTAAATTTAAAATGATTCTATTCCAGTTATAAAAAATTCTATATTAAAAATGTTACAAGATGAAAATTTTGATTTTTATATATTTTCATAGTTTTTTAATTTGTACTGGGGAAAAAGATCTTCAGAATAAACAAAAAATGGAATTGAAAATGTTCATGAAGAGAGTAAAAAGAAATAGAATATCTTCTAGCCATCTTTTTGAGGGAAGCAAAGAAGTAGCGAGATCATTTCCCCAGTCTCACTTTTGTCTTGCTCGTACCAACTGTTACTACTTCCAAGTAGAGAAACCGCATTTGACGTCTGCACGACCCAAGGGGCGTTTCTTCGATTCAATCTTGATGCGATACGCCGTATTCGGTTTTTCGTTTCTACATCTTGGAAGAAAGCGTTCTTCTTCGAGACCAGAAACGTGTCTCAAAAACCGGAAATGCGAGACGTGTCTCCATATGCCAATAGTTTTTCACACTTTCAATGATATGGATGAAGGTGTTCGGAATACGGGCGTATATGAAGGTGAAGCAGAGACGAAAGACGCAATTTAAAATAGCAAGTTTTCAAGAATAAACAATATTGAATAATAGGTTCATTTTAAATTTGAACAATTTACGACATCATGAATTTAAAAATAAGTTGTTAATGGGAGGATTTGGAACTTAATTATTGTTTTGCTTCCTATTGATGTCCAGTTTCAACTTATATTATATTTTTTTCGAAAAGCGTTGAGGTCGGAAAACCCTAGAAATGAGAGTGAATTTATTTTTTGTCTGGGAGTCTTTTCATTCTTAGTTTTCATAGAGAAATTTGTCTGATCATTTGAAATGTTACTTGATATCATATGAAAATAATGCGACATTGAACGAGTCCGTTTTAAAATTCTTTCTGTTATGCTAGAATTCCAATGGGATATTTTACAGTTGAAAGCACTTTTAATTTAAAACTTTTGAATTTGAAAGGCTCGAAGCCTGACAACGACTCACTTCTTCCTTTTGGAGGAATTTAAAATTTAATAGTTTTGAAATTAAACAAATTTTGTTTGAACCATATTAGATTTTAAATTATTAAACTTGAAAGTATTAATAGTCTAATATGTCTAATTGTAAGTAATATGTCTAATTGTAAGTATTCGACAGTTTCAAATCGAAAACCTCAATAGTTGAGTAATTTCAAGTTTAAAGTTTGCAATGTTCAAACAATTGAATTTTTCAAATTGAAACCCTTAATAGTTGGGTAATTTTAAGTTTAAAGCCTTCAGTATCAGTATTGTGTAATACTTGCGTGATTATAAATTCACTGCATTCAGAATTAAATAGACTGAGGTTTAAGTTTCAAGATTTAGACAATTTAAAAATAAAAACCCTGTATGTTGCGCTTCTGATTTAAAAGTTAAATTGTTCAACGTGTAAGATTTAATAGATTTAGATTGAAAATTAAAAAAAGACCACTTCAAACGCTTAATTTGTACGATTTCAAATTGAAAGTATTAATAATTGAAAAATTGTATATGCTTGTTTGAAATGTTTGAACTCTGAAGCAAGTCGACATCATAAATTACAAAAAATTATTTTGTTTGGATACAATGAAGACACATAAAATTAAACATAGGAAAACCTTCAGATCGAAGCATTTTCTTTGTGCTTCTAGCCAAATGAAGTTGCAAACTTTATTAAAATGTGGCTTTTTAGTATTAATTTTATAATTATTTGTGATAATCTGTTACTAATAAATTATTCTCATTTTTGTTTCAGGTAAGTTATTTGCCTCATTAACCCTAATCTTTTGCGGCATCATTTATTGAGTGAGTAGAGTTAATTAAATAAATAAAATAATTTACATTCATTTTTCAAATTATTAATTTTAAATTACATATTTTATTTTAAATTACTGAGTTTCTAGCGATCCGGGATATCGGGGAATTTGCTGGGAATTTTATGCCCCTGACAAATACGGACAAATGCCGGGAAATTGTGAGCAGATCCAGGAAATCTGTGATCAATAGATCATAAATTTAAATAGAAATAAATAGTAAATAAATTCCCGATAATATTATGGTCCTGAGTTTTGAATTCGTATCTTTTCAGTTTAAAACTTTTAAAATTGAAGCTTGAAATTTTTTTAATTTGAACGCTCAATAATTTATGTGTATAAAATGGAAGGTTTCAACATTATTATTCCGTTAGACAATTTTAAATTGAATGATTTCAAGATTCAAAATTTTTAATTCATTTAAATTGAACAGTTGAAAAATTTCTGGTTATAAAATAAAAATTCACATTATCATTTTTAATGTTCTACATTGAAGAGTAAATCACTCAATTTTTAAATCTTAAAGATTATATGATTTTGAAATAATTTTAAGTTGGAAACATTAAAAATTGATCGTTTAAAATAAAATACTTTTCAAAATACAAGTTGCATCATTTTAATTTTAAGCCTTTTGAAATGAATAATTGTGAAGTTGTTATACATGGAAATTAAAACATTTCGCTTGAAAATTAAAAATTCAGCAAAATGAAACAATGAGAATTCTAACCCGTAATTGCTCATTTTAAATAAACAGTAAAATATTGCTAAATATTGAAAAAATGTCCTATTTTATTAACAAATTTCAATTTGCAATGGGTTAAAAATATAATATTTTAGACTAAAAGAATTTTTTAACCTAGGATTTGAAATTGAATAAAAGCTTCTGACCTGTAATCTACATTACTTCCAATCTTCAATAATATATATTACACCCTGATCAACACCATAACATCTTATATAACATCTTATATATTGAATAAAAGCGTTTAATTATCAACCCTTTTAATTTGAAATTATTTTTCAATTAAAACAGTTCAGTTTTTAACGTTAAAATGTATAAATTGCTTAAGTTTTAATAGATTCAGAAGACCTATTGGAAAATTGTTAAACTTATAGATTTTATTTTAGAATTACGCATAGTAAACTGAATGTTTTCATGATTGAAAAAGTTATCAATTAAACTTAACATAAAAGAAAAAGATGATATCGGATTTATTTAAAATTGCAATTTAAAATTATTAGTTTAAAAAATTCAACCAATGGTTGTGTTATTCCAACAGAATGGGATGCAGTTTCCATGTCTTTTACGGAAGTATTCTTGTTGGAGTTTAGAAACGTGTCTCAGTTACCGGAAATTCTAGTTTGTTTCCGTATGCCGATAGTTTTTCTCACTTTCAACGATATGGATGAAGATGTCCGGAATACGGACATGCGTGAGGGCAAGAAATAGTCGGAAGTGCATGCAGAAGGTAGAGAAAAGAAGGTACGATATCCAGCATTTTGAAATCCCCCGACGAGCTTCGGCTCTTTGGAAAGAGAGCGAGGTAGACGTTACGAAAAGGAATGGACGGCCGACACGTGGTTTGGACAGGGCTGAAGGAGGTATGTACGTGCTCGGCTACGGCTTCCTCTGCCGGCTTTTTCAAACGGTATAGAACTTTCCCAGCAGAAAGAAAAGGAGGGTGGAAAACTCCTCGAGGTTCTTGATAAAATCCCACGGGTACTTGGGAACCAAAGGACTCGACTCGACGATCAGCCGCGAACCGAATGGACACCGTATGCCTCTCGTATCGTTTCGAAATTTCTTTACGTGACTATCCCCAGAATGGGAGAACCATTATCTTCCTTTGGAGAATGATCTGATTTGCGTAAGAAAAACCGTCGTAAAAAATGGTAAGAGAAATCATATACGAGGGCTGTCCATAAAGTATCCGAACTTGTGGTGTACAATGAGTCAGAGTTGATTCTGGTCAGTGGCGATGATATTTCCTTCAAATTACTCCCATTTGGAAGCCACAACCTTCTTCCAGCAATCCTCTCACTTCCGGAAGCACTCATTAAAGTCACCTTTCGAAATAGCTGACTGCTGCTTTTGCGCATTCTGTTTTATTTCCACTACGTGTTGACATCGTTTTCTTTTGAGAGAATACTTCAATTTGGGAAACAGCCAGAAGTCACAGGGAGCTAGGTCAGGACTGTTCGAGGGCTGGCAAGGTGGTGTAAGACCGGACCTCACCAGAAATTGCTGAATAAGATGCGATGAATAGACAGGTGGTGGTGGAGGTCCCAGTCGACACGTCACCACAAAGCAAGCTCAAAATTTCAACAACAAAAAAAGGGCTTTTTCAGATTCCCAGGGTCATCCTCTATCTCTCTCTGTGTTAAACGAGGATTTTTATTAATTAACACACGCACTCGTTACAACTTTTAAGGCGTTTTGGCCATTGTTGGCCTGACCGAGCATGTGTAGGCTTTTCGTGCATAGTAATACACTGGAAACAAAATCGAAAAGACTCAGGAATCAAAATTAGAAATGCAGCTAATCTTTCAAGTTGTAATTTTGGTAGTAATTGAAATTATCTTTGTAAATTGTGGTTTAAATTTTTTCAGTGCATGTCTGGGCTTTTAGGGTAGAAATACAGTAGAAAAAAATTCTATCAAATACGAAATTTCAAATTTTGAAAATTTGCTGTAATTCCAATTTCAATTACAGGGTCATTGTGATTTTTTCTATTGCATTTTGGTTACTGTAAAGTTCAAAGAGTTTTGTCTGAAAACAGGGGTAAATTAAATCGGAATTATTTCTTAGGAAATAATTGATTAAAATTAGCAAAAAAATCTAGGAAGACTTTCTTCTCCTCCAGGTATCTAAGCAAAATTTAAACTAAAAAATTTAAAAACTCTTCAAACAAGACATTTGTTAAAACATTTTTTTGAGCGCAGGTAACCAAGCTACATGTCCATCGATTCCAAATTCCATAATTTCTTGCATATGTACAAATACAGTTGCAGGATGTAACTTTTCCTAAACTTCCTAACTTTTCCTATTCATAACTTTCCTATTCTAATAAAACTGTCAACAAAAAAACAGACATTCTGTTTCACCCTTCGCCTTCATTCCGATCGATTACACTTAGTAAAGTTATAATCCCTCTCTCCAGAGTTTCCTCGAAAATACACGTATACATTTCCCTACCTAAATTCTCATGACGTTTCCAAGTAATTCGACATTTGCTCTCATATTCTTGCCCTAAAAGTAAATGTATCTACACATAAAAAATTATGTACTTTTTTTTGAAATGCGAGTATCAGAGACCTAATTAACTTTGGACAGACGAAACTTTTCCGGCAGGAAAGAGTCGCGACATTACGAAGCAACTTTTGCGGGTGCATCGAGGGATAAAGAGAAGGAGATTAAAAAGTAGACAAATTCTACTGCTGAGTAGGTTTTTAAAAAAGTCGCTGGGGGAGGAGTTTCGCTTTGTGAGGCGTACGATTAATTTGAGTAGCGTTTCGCAAACAACATTAGCGTCTATCCCGCGCGTTTCTTCATACGTACTTTCCTTCCTCTTGCTTTGCAATTTCCTCCCTCCCATTTCCCGTTTCCCTTATTTCTTCCCCTTAAGGTTTTCTCTTGTGGTGAAACCCCCTTCGGTCATTAGCCATGTCCGCGGCTAACACTGCGGTAATATTTCCTACCGCGTAAAACAAGAGCGAACAACAATGTGACGGGACTTATGGTAAATACGCCATTATGCGCGGTATGCAGTATTCAGTATTCAAGCCCTTCACTGCTTTTCACATATATATATATATACACGACATATATATATATATATACGACAAACAAGGCTGGAAATTTATCATTGGATTTTCGGGACAATTGAAACTTTGCGTATATTCACTCAAGTTGAGCACCCTTGTCACACTTGCAAAAAATGCGAACCTAATCTTAGAGACCATATTAATATATCATGTGCTTGTAATAGAGTAAAGAGTAGGCATCTTACTATGGGGTTATCAGTCAGTTTGCATATTTTTGTGTGATCTATGACACTTAATGACATCGTGAAGCTTTTCGCCTGGGGTGATTGCTAGAGAGATTGATCAGCGTCCAGTGTCGGAGTAGTGTTAGCCCGAAAGGGATTTGACATAATGGTATGATAATAATAATATAATATTTATAATAATACTAATAATAATAAAAGAGCCTCGGTGGCTCAGTTGGTTAGACGCTCGGACTTCGCCTTAGAGGTCCGGGGTCCGAACCCTGAGCCGGTGAAGCAAAATGCTTCAAGAGATTTCAAAGGATTTCAAGACATTTTAAAGGATTTGAAATATTTTAAGGTATGCAAAAGAATTCCAAGGTTCCAAGAATTCCATTGATTTCAGTAATTTGATATTTCAACGGATTTGAAATACTTTAGGGAATTTTTAAAAATTTCAAAGAATTTTTAATTTATCTCAATAATTAGAAGGGATTTCAAAAGGCTGCAAATAGTTTAGGATAATTTAAAGGATTCCAAGGCATTTTCAAGAGATTCAAAATATTTCAAGGGATTTTCAAGGTTTTCGACGCAGAGAATTTCATCGAATTTTGGAAGATGTGGAACGATCTTACAGAGCCTGTAAAGGTTTTAAATATTTCAGAAGATTCCAAGGAATTTTATAAGATTTCCGAGGATGTCACTGGTCTTAAGGAATTTTAAAAGGTGTCAAGGTCTTTTAATAAATTTTCCAGGATTTCAGGAAATATCAGATTTCTTCAAATTTCATGGGTCTTCTTAATATTATAATGGATTCCAAAGATTTGGAGAGATTTTCGAGTACTTTTTGCAATTAACTTGAATTCATATGGAATTCACCTTGATTTCTCATTAACTTTAACCTGAATTCTTAAAAATTTTGTTGAATTCCTTTGATTTTTTTTACTCACTTCAATTCGTTTTTTATGCCTCTTTATTTTAACTTATTTATTATGGTCAAATTAATTGCATTTTCAATAACTATCACCGATTCAAGTTTAGAAAAAAGTTTAGTTTCAATCTTTGTTCTTCAGATTTTTCTGTCTAGCTTCAAATTTATCTTGAAACTTTAATACCCATTTAATGGATATATTTTGCATGTTGTGCATAAAGTAGATTAGTTTACGTGCAGGTGGAAAATTCATTATGAACCATGTAAATTTACCATCCATACAGGCTCGCATCAGGCTACTTTAATCCACAAGAGTTTAGTCAAAACAAAGTTACATGTCAATTCTATTCAAAGTTGCACTACTGTTTCCGATGATAATAATAATCCGAATTTTTCGGTGTATTCATTAAAATTTGATAATGGATTTACTGGACGCCTATACTAAAATCTCTGAAAATAATTTCCGGGTTTCAAAAGTTGTTCAAAACTACTCTGCTAATTGAAAAATTAAAAATGGATCAGGATGATTTAAATATTTTGAAATAAATGAAAAATGTATTTAATAAACGTTTCGTTTAAACATTTAATATTGTACCGTCTGTTAAAGTGAACAAATTAAAAGTACAAGTATATGTACAATTTCAAAGTGAAGACCTCACAAAATAAAGAAAAAGTTTTAAAATGTCAAACCTATAAAGCTCCAAGTCGAACAATTCCGAATTTAAACCGCCAAAAATTAAGAACATATAATTCAGCTATTCGAAATTTTGCAATCTTTGATTCAATCATTCAATAATGTAGAATTACAAATTGGAAGAATGTAAAATTGGACATCTTGAAATTAAAGCATTCAAGTTGAAAGAATTCTCTCTCAGAGCCGTTTAAAATTAGAAAAGGATTTGAAATTTGAAAGGATCTTCAAAATTAGACAGTGGAACTCTCATTTTCCTATTTTTTTTCTCTCAACATCAGCTGCATCTGCATACGTATGAAGTAGCAGGGACCAGTAAGAATAATATGTTTTCCTTCTGGCTATGAGAATTGTATCTCTACCCTTTCATAAACTTGAAATTAAACTAAAATGTATATACTAAGTAAATGAATCTTTTCCGCCAACACACACACTCTCAGAAAGGATGTGGTTAGCGCACACGGATACAATTATGTGTACATAGTGTATACCTTGTACACACTTTATACACACGTGGAAATGTTAATTCACTAACAAGCCATTGAGCTTCTTTCCGTACGCTTCGGTGAACATGCTCGTATCATTGTACCAAGCTCATCATGCAGGTATCTGTCCTCTCGGATCGTATTGCACGAAACACGAGTAGAATACGCCAAGTTCGGATTTTCGGCACTGGTCCTTCAGGCATCATACATTGGCCCATGTAAACAGATATCCGTAAGACCTGCAGTGCCTAATCTCGTAACAAACAATGAAAATAATTCCAGACGAACACCTACAAATGAAGTTTTTTATTTTCACAAAGTATTTCAGAAGATATACACATCTCAGCAGGGTGGCCACCCATCCGGGTGAACCTTGAGACTAAAATATTATACCGGGACATTTTCCGCATTTCATAACTCCTGTTTTGTAGGTTGTTAATTGTTGCTAAATAAACATTTTTCCATAATTTCGGATTCCTTCCAACAATATACGTGCACAGAGAAAAATGGATGTTCAAATGTATACGCTTAAGGCAGGGGTCTCCATAATCCACAGGTGTAGGCTGACTCAGGATCAACTGGCCATTTTCAGGATCTACTAGTTTTTTTCGACGGTAAACTGAGAGAAAATGTATGACCCTTAAAAGATAATCTTAGTTGGAAGGGTTCGGTTCGTAAACCTGTACCTCGAGGGGCCCATTGTTTTCTGCTGTGCAAGAAGCAACTCTCTGAGGCAGTTCGACTCAGATAAAGAATGGGGACAGTTGACAGTTCTTACAGTTCTTGCACTGACAGTTCAGTGTCAAAGCTCAGTAAATACTACCTAATTGGCCTGGGATCGCCGGTAGATACAGGATCTACCTTCGGGGACACTTGGTTCAAAGTATAAGATAGTGCTGCCAAACATATACAGATATTAACATGCAACATCTACTGTCTTTTTGAGATATTAGACTTAAATATACTTTTATGTTGTCGTGCAAGAAAACACGCCAGACCTCTGTCGGCCGCCTGATGAAGCTTATAATCAACGTGGTTCGATATAATTTCTTGTTGTATGTAAATTTGTGGAAAAATTATGATTACTAATATTTTGGCCACAGGATAGTAATAATAATGCTGTGCATTTTTTGGATATGGTAAAATGATTAATGAAAGTGTTATTTCCTCCCAAAACAAACCTTTGAGGTTTTTAACGCTTAGTTTCAACATCCTAATTTCATTAATTTTGAAAGTTTTCAACTAAAAATCATGTAATTTTTACAGTTTTTAGATTAATTAAACTCTAATGGTTCATACTATTTTTTGCAATATTTAAAATTCTGTATCTATGAACAGTAAAAATGACAGTGATTTTTTTCCGAAATCACATTTTTTAGTAAAGAAATGTATCCAATCACTTAGAATGTCACTTGATACTACATGATATGATATTTATTAATAATATATTTATCATCTTCAAAATTTCTATAATTTCAATTTAAAATTATGGCTTTGAATTCGGAAGTCTATAACAGTTTAATCTGTGAGGCCTCGAAGCTACAGTTGTTTTGCTTCAAAAGCTTAAATTCGAAAATCTTTGGTTTGAAATTACTTAATTTTTGGAGATTTTGAATTTCACAATGTTAGGAGAAACTCGCAATTAAATCATTCAAAATTTCATGTTAAGGGCATGTGACACAGCCAAATACCTACATTACCGACCTCACTTTTTCAATTTTCTGAATTTTTTTTTGAATCTAAGAACTTTTTTTGTAATTAAAATATCGGGCTGAAACTTTGGAAAATGTATGAGAAGACAATAAGCTACGTTTACGTACCTTATTCGAGGATGAATTTCGCAAAAAATTATTTTCGAAGAAATTAAAACTGGGTGCATTTTTTGAACCTGAGAACTTTTTTTATAAGTGAAATATCGGCTTCAAACTTTGAGAAATGCAAGAGCCGACAGTGAAGTACGTTTATGTACATCATTTGAGTATAAAAGATGCAAAAAGAAAAATTCCAACTAAATGTCAACAACGCTTGCCAGTTCGGTCGGTATTCGCGATGAGCACGAAAATGCGAAGTCTGGCGGCCACTGAACGAGGCCAATAGCGATTTCAATACTTACATAATTCAACATTGAAACAACATATTTCACTCAACTTTTATGCTGGACACAACTTTCAAAAAATATTATTGTAAGAACACCGGATCATCAATCTTTGACAGCGTGGACCCCATATTTCAGATGTAGACGAGTCAGCTGATAGAGCCTCGATTAGTGGCCGCCAGACTTCGCATTGTCGTGCCCATCGCAAAAATACCGACCGAACTGGCAAGCGGAACCGGAGTTGACACTTAGTTGGAATTTTTCTTTTTGCATCTTTTATACTCAAATAATGTACATAAACGTACTTTACTGTCAGCTCTTGCATTTCTCAAAGTTTGAAGCCGATATTTTACTTATAAAAAAAGTTCTTAGGTTCAAAAAATGCACCCAGTTTTAATTTCTTCGAAAATAATTTTTTGCGAAGTTCTTCCTCGAATAAGGTACATAAACGTAGTTTATTGTCTTCTCATACATTTTCCAAAGTTTCAGCCCGAAATTTTATTTACAAAAAAAGTTCTTAGATTCAAAAAAAAATTCGGAAAATTGAAAAAGTGAGGTCGGCAATGTAGGTATTTGGCTGTGTCACATACCCTTAAGAGCCTTGATAATCAGTTTTAAATTTTATAATTTTAGACATGTATATAAAGCAATTTCGAATCGAAAAGCTTACATTTGTTCAATTTCAAACATTGAAATCATATTAAGGTAAACGTCCCAGTAATCGTGACCTTAGTCCCAGTAATCGTGATGCCAATTTTCTTGCTTTTTATTTTATTTGAATGAATGTAATTTCTATTTTCTATTATAAAATTCTAAAAATAAGTGAGTTTTATCATTAAATGTTACTTTTAACACATTTTTGTAACAATATATTCAAACTATAACCAATTTTCACGATTACTGGGACATTTACCTTTTATCAATATTATTTTATTTTTATATATATTTTTCAGTGCAATATCTTAAATTTGTCCGATTTTTATTTGAAGATTTAAACGACTAAATCATTTTTAATTGAAAAATATATGATTGGAAAATTTCAACAATGAATAATGAATATAATAATTATAAATAAAGTGTTAAAAACTGCACGATTTTGAATGAGAAAGTTAAAATTTTCGTTGTGCCATATGAAAAAAAGATAAAAATTTAACTGTCTAAAATTGATACCTAAGTGATTGAATAATTTCCTCAATTTTGAATGGTTACAATTGTAGAGTTACGAATTTTCATTTTGGATGTTGATTTTTCAATTTTTCCCATTCATAAGTTTTAATTTTGCAATTTATTAAAATTCAATTTGTTGAATTTTGAATAGTATAATTAACAATTTATAAATGATTCATTTTTAAACGATTTAAATTTACTTAATATAATTGAAATTTTGAAGGGTTTGAGTATAATCAAGTTTTAATATCACACAATTTTTAGTTTCCAATTTAAAATTGTCAAATTTCACTCGCCTTGATTGTAAATTTATTAAAATGCCAAAGTTTTCAATTTTTTTAATTATTTTATTTTGAATTATTTTAATTACATATAAATAGTACAATTTTAATTCATTTGAATTTTAAATGATCCAACTTCCAAAATTTGAATCTGAAAATATTTATTTTTTAACGTTTTGAAATTGTCCTATTTTCGAAATTTTATCGTCTGAGATCATTCTATTTCGAGATTCTTCAATTTAAAATAAATTTGTTCAATTTTGAACGCTTTGAAGTAGAAGTTATACAATTCAACTCCTTTCAAATGAAAATGTCCAATTTTCAAAAATTAGTCTAAATTTGTTCAATTTTGAGAGATTCTGATGAAATCAGGGAGACAAAAATTATAAAAATAATGGCCACATATCACTGTGCAATTGCCGTGCAACCAATTACGATCACTTTCAGATAATTTTAAATTTCAAATTCATTGTAAAATGAAATTTTTCAATTTTCCATGCCAGATTTGTTATTCTTTAATTTTGACAAAAATATTAATTGGCTTGAGAATGATGCTCAATTTTTCAATTTGAAGGCATCTCATTACATGTTTTCGCTTTAAAATTCGAATTTTGAATCGGTCGAATTTGAATTAAATAAAAATTTTTTAATTTCAACTACGTCAGGTTCGGCATTGTTCAATTTGTCTTCAAGTTTTTCAAATTCATTTGATAATCCTTATCATTGGAATTTTTTAAATTATAGGAATTGGTAATAAAAGTTCCTTCATTTGTATGCCTTTCATTTTGAAAGTTCTTATTTCTGAATGCTTCTCATATAAACGTCATCTAACGTTGAAGGATTCGATTATTAATTTGATGAATTCTGAAAGGTATTAGTTAGAAATTAAATGAGAATTAGACACATCCACAGTAATTGGAAATTATCATTATTTTGCATATAATATAATCATATCATTTTTTAAGGTTTGATTTGTTGCATTTGGAAGTCTTCAATTTTTAATATTTCGAGTTTGAAAAACTGTTCTTTTAAGTATATTCTTAAAGTTAATGAAGATATCCTCTCCTAAAATTAAATTTCTCATCTGAGAGAGAAAATGAAGACACATTAATACCACTGAAACTAGTTGTGTGGCGGCGAGAGTTTAATAATGGGGTTGTAAGTTCATAAGTTTATGTGAAAGTAAGACAGATGCCATAAATGTGGATAGATTTGTGGAATGTAAATGAGTTTTGGTGTTGTATGCAAATGAGAATGCGTATTGCGTATTAGAATACGTAGAAATTTGAGAATATGTGCAGAAAGATGGGTCATTGAGAACAACAAAGTTCTGAATTATGAGGTCGTATACTTTATGGCAGTGAATATCATAGAGTTGACGAACTGTTATAAAACATATCTTTTCAATTAAAATTATATTTAATTTATTTTCCTGCTCTTTTTTTTCTATTTTTTATTTTTTTATTCTCTTGATCCTACATTGTAGATAATCAGATGGTTCTTCTCAGGCTTACAATCGGGACTTGACAATGATTTTTCTCTGTGACAAACTACATGTAGAGCAACTTCTAAAGAAATGTTAAAACCTCGGATCCTGTGAAGTTTTCGCAATACTGAAGATTACTTCTCCATCCTGTTCCTTTCCTATCTCTAGTCGACTCCCGCGTTCGCACTACCGAAAAAGTCTCCTTTTTTCCTTTCAATTTTTTAACCTTTTCATCGGAACTCACAAGAGGCGGTCCTCACTTCGTCGACTGTGGAACCAATCCGGCCAAATGACTGCAGAGGCGGCAACTCTTTGTCGTGCAACACGGGTTCAACTGCACGAACCCGTGGCTCCTACATTTTTGACACACAAGGACATTTTTACTTTCACATTCGCAGACGGAATTCACGAACATCGAAAATCCTTTTCACCCCTCGCTATAGCATTTATAGCGCACTCTTCGCACGCCGGAGATTACGCCAAAATCCCTGCCATCCGAATGAACGTGATATTCCACCCTTCTGGAAAGGTGTATCCGCCTGCACAATTCGAAACGAGCTTAACGATCGAAAGGTCGATCGACATTTTCGAATGTTGCGACGATTTATGTAGAAATGGAAAAATAATTTAGTGGCCTTATAAAACTTTGTTGAAAGAAATCATTCCTTCCTTGTCGGCACACCGGTCTCCTAGATGGAAAAAGTTTCGTGAGAATGGATCCAAAATCTGGCTTTATAGGATGTTTCTCAATCGTTTGTAGGTTTCAAAATCACTAACCGTGCAATCTTGGCTGCTTTTTTTCTTGAAATAGGATATCTGTCCGGAAAGTATCGACCATGTGGTGTACCAGGAGTAAAAGTTAATTCTGTCACATTTCGGAATAACTAACAGCTACTTCGTGGCATTCTGTTTTATTTCCTCTGCGTTTCGAAATCGTTTTCCTTTTATATCAGTTAGCCAGTGTTTCACCAGAAATTGCTGAATAAGCTGCGATGAATGGCCAGCAGCCGTAGAACGAATTTTGCAGCCCCAAATAATCTGTTTTAACAATAGCACAACTAGGTACAAAGTTAGAGAACAAGGTCGGATACTTTGTGGACAGGCCTCGTAATCTCATTTTTCGATTTTAACCATCGAAGCGCACAATGCGGCGAAATATGAAATTGGGATTCAAAAATTTCCACAGCCTTCATTTATTAGCCGATTACGGTATTTTTTTCAAATTAAAGCTTACTACATTTTGAAGAACTTTGTGGAGCCGCTTTTTCAGAATAAAGTTTTTTGACATTGTTATATAAGTTGAAAAATGCTAATAATCCATAATTTTACTATTATTTATACTACCTGTTTTTGCTCACTTATTAATATTTTTTGAAAAGGTATAGAATTAGTGAATTTACATTCGCAGATTTGCGTTCTACAGATTTTGATATCAAGGTTGAAGTTCCTTCACTCTCTTAATTGTGATGAACAAATTAATAACAAAAATTGATGTTTCTTGTATTTTGAAGCCTAGAAGCATTTTTTGTTTCGATTTCTTTTTGGAAATGTGTAAAATCAATGTATTATTTAAACTAAACAACGAAGGATTACATTCTTGATTATTATAAATAATAGTCGTAAACAAATTAATTAATGCAGCGCTTTTCAATATGGAAAATTCCCTTTTTATAGCATTAATTTATTTAACCCTAAAAATAATAATTCAGTTGGATGTATGTGTTTTTTTCTTTAGCATAATTAATTATTTTACTCTCAGTTATATTATTTCAAGTGGATATGTTGACACTCAATCACATGTTTCATTGTTATAAATAATTTTGATTAAAAAATGCATAAATAGATGCTTTTAGATATAGAAGATCTGTTTTTTGTAGAAGATTTGTTTATTTTTCTCTCAAATATAATATTACAACATTGGAACGCTTTTTTAGATAGAGAATGTTCTTTTTCTTTGTGTTTTCTTAGTGAAAATTATCAAATCTTCATAACAATAGTCTTTGTTTGAGACGATTTCTAGAAACGAATCCCACTATTGTGGACCATTGAGAAATATTTTTGGACCAATTTTTCACCTGCTGTTAGCCATTCAAATATTTTTTGAACATTTGTCTCTTTGAATTGAAAAATTATATTTTTTGGTTGAAAAGTCATCTTCCTTGGTTGGAAATTAACTTTTCTGTGGAAAATTCAACTGGTTGCAGTTTCATCTTCTTTCTTCCAAAGTCTGAAGATTCGATTGAAAATTCAACTATTTGGTTCCAAATTTAACATTTTTGTTGAAAATTCATCTCTTTTGGCAGAAAATTTCATCTTTTTTGGTTAAAAATGCAACTCTCTGGTTGATGAATACCAATATGTTTTGGTTAACTATTTTGTTACAAATTATTTTTTTTCGGCTAACGATTCATCATTTTAGTTGGAAATTCATCTCTTTGATTGGAAATTGAACTACTTTGTTGAAATTTTTGTTGCTGTAAAAATTAATATCAAATTCATTTCTTTAAATTGAAAACTTACTTAAGTTGAAAATTCAATTATTTGGTTGAAAATTAATGTATTTTGTTGAAAATTCATCTTTTTTAGTAGATAATATAAATTCCTGGTTGAAGATAATGTCTCTGGTTGAGGATTTAACTATTTTGTTGAATATTCGTATTTTTTCTTGAAACATTAACTATTACATTTTTCATCGAGATTTCATCATTTTTGGCTAAAAAATCAACTATTTGATTGCCAGTTCAAGTACATTGCTAAAAACTAATTTTTTTCCTTCAATATTCACCATTTTAGTTGGAATTTAATGGTTTTCACTGAAAATTTAACTGTTCCATTTTTTGTTGATAATGTATCTTTTTCAACAAAAAAATTGAATTTTTTGGTTTAAAATTCGCGTACCTCCACTCAGAGAAATGTCCTCTTCTGACAAAAGGATGTTTCTTGACGTGAATGGAATTTCCTCTTAAATTTAAGGTTGAGAGGATTTTCATTTGTCTCAACAGGAATCCTTTTGCAGTAAAAATTTTCCTTATGCGACTAAGTTCACATAATCTTGCAGCCAAATAATTCTGTTTGTGTAAAAAATATATTCACGTCATTCAAAACGAAACAGGCAAGAGGACGATGCTTTTGTTTCAAGATAACTTTTTCTCTGAGTGCTCGTCGAAAATTCGTGCTTCTTTAGTAGAAAGTTAATATTCCTGTCTGAAAATTCATCTTTTCTGTTAAACCTTAATCTATTTTTTTAAAATTGCTATAATTTTACTTGAAAAGCTAGCAATTTCAAAAGTTTCATATTGAGTTCAATATGATACCTACATTAAATGTATTTAAAAGAATTTATTCCCTCATTTTCATGAAAAATCACTCTCTTTACACTTTCTTCAAAACCATTTTAGGCTATGAAGTATGCAATATTTAACCCTAAATTATTTAAATGTGTAATTTTGTGGCTTTCTATTTGCTATTGTCAATTGCCGTAAGAAAAAATTAAGTAATAAAAATCGGCAAAAAATTGCAGCAGCAGAATTCGAACCGGGACTGTGTGGTTAAAAACTTGGATTGTTACCGCCTGATCTAACCAGGAGTCAAAAGACTCTCAAGTCGCCCTTCATGCATAGTACGTGGATTATTTTAAAGTCGATTTGCTTCTGAATACCCGAAAAAATCATGTGAATCCAAACAAAATTCTGAAGGGTGTAGGATCCCCTTGCAAGTACAGTTCATAAAATGTGTATATGTATAATACACAGAAGTTATTTTTTATTGATTCCAGGGGCTTTGATGCAAATCGGTGAAGAATTGGTTGAGATGTCCAATACAGGCACGAAAAGCAGTGTTCGTTCGAAAAAATATATTCGCGCTGTTTTCCATTGGGTCGTTTCACTACCATGAATCTTGATATATTAGAATTTTGTGCACTGTCATGTTGTATAAAAAAGCAAGTTAAGGAAAGCAAGACATTTGTTAGGTGCTATACAGTTTTCGTGTTTTGAGTGCGAGGCAGTCAATTACGTTGCAATTTTGAGAGGGTGGATCGATCGGTTTGACTTCGTTGATATTTCACAGACGCCGATATGTAGGCAAGGGTATTGATGTTGACGTAGGTAACGAGGTTTAATGGATCGCTCGGGTACACTTTGCAATGAAAATAACGAGGAGGGAGAAAACTTTCTTCGATAGAACGACAAAGTAAGGAAAAGCTAAACAAGCCGCACGATGCTAGAGATATGCACCTTATAATGTCTTAGAATCCTTGAATCTCTTTAAAAACATTCTGGAAGATGAGACGAGACTGGAATTTTAAAATAACTTGCTCGCGTTCCAAAACTTTAAGCCAAGAATAACCATCTCTTAATTCAATTATGAATCAGCTTTCGAATTATTAATTTCTCTTGGTTTTGTCAACATTGTTCTGGAAAGTTGGACCAGAATTTATTTATTGGTTTATTGAATATACTTTATATATATAATAATTTTTTGTTTGTTGAAGATTCATAATTTCATTACAAATTTATATCTGGTTGAAAACTCCTTTTCTTTTTTGGGTAATAAATAATTTTGTTAACTGAAAATTTAACTTATTGAGTTAAAGATTCATCATTTTAGTTGAAAATTCATCTCCTTGGTTAAAACTTCAACAACTTCGTTGAAGATACAACTGCTTGGGCAAAAGTTGAACCACATTGTTAAAAATTTATATTTTAGGTTAAAGGTTCATGTCTGGTAGAAAAATTAATTATTATTGTGAAAATCCATATTTTCTGGTCGAAAATTCAACTGTTTTACAGAAAATTTGTCTTTTGGCTTGAAAGTTCAACAATGTAGATCAACTATTTTCATATTTTTATTTTTATTACGTACAACTATTTGTTTAAAAATTCAAATATTTTGTTGGAAATTTCATTATTTTTTTTAAGATTCTAGTCTTTGGTTGAAAATTCGTTTTTTCTTTGTTTGTCTAAAATATCAATTATTATATTTTACTTTGATGATTTATCTTTTTGTTTGAAAATTCGACTACTACTTGGTTGAAATTTTTTTTTTGGTAGAAAATTCCAGTATTTGTTAAAAATTCGCCTTTTTTGATCACTCAACCGTCTTCTAAAAAATTCTATTATTTGGTTGAAAATGCAATTGTATTTGGATTAAGTTTAATATATTTTGTTTGAAAATTCCACCATTTGGTTAAAAATTCATCTTTGAGTTCAAGACTTTGATTAAAAATTCAACTATTTTTAAAATTTTTTATTATTTTATTGAAAATTACATTATTTTGTTTAAAAGTAATCTTTTTCGGTCGAATATGCAACTATTTTGTTAAAAAATCGACCTTTTGGATTAAAAAATAATTTTTATGTTAGAAAAGTCATCTTGTTTAGTTGAACTGAACAAATAACGTTAACATTTTAAAATTTATATTTGAAATTTTTTTATTCCGTTTATAGAAGATTATAAATGAGGCGGCTGATTTTTCCCTCAGGCTCAAGATGGTAACAACCCAACTTGTTGGTAGCATTTTTGTTAATGTTGGATTTTTTGAATAGTCTGCACGGGGCTGTCCCGTTATATATTCTCAGTCAGGGACGCATTTTTGTAATGCAATCAAGTGATGTAAGAAGAATATGCCTGATTATTATTTTTAATATGCCTCTTCCGCAACACTGCACCGACCCAGATCGCTGATAAATCCCTCCAGCAATCACCTCAGACGAAGAGCTTCACAAAGTCATCATGTAAAGCTCTCCACGCGGGCTCATCAGTACCCAAGGTCTCTCGGTTTTGGTGTCTCTCACTCCACTGACACTCTTCATTATGCATTTCTTGTAAACTATTTGTTGGTACACTTTCCTGTTATGGGAAATTCAAGGAATTGTGAAAATGAAGTTTCGTGGCCGCCCTGCCATGATTTGTATTGAAGTAAAAATATGTATGCGAAAAATGAGAGTATACATTTAGGCCAAAGTCACTCTATTGAATCGGGTCGAGTGCACTCGAGTGCACTCAGTATTAATGACAAAGTCCGGGATATCGACAACGAGCAAGCCGAGCAAGCCTGTTTCGTATTCAGTGTGCACCCATTCAGCCACCTGCGCTGCGTGAGGGACGCTAATCAACGACTAACTTTACTCGTCATTTGTCAGTGGCGTCATTTCGCAATTATCTGACACGTGATAATATATCTATATTAATCGCGGTCCTCTCTTTGTTCGAGTGCTGGACCCTCGACATCATCGCCGATTTGTCAGTGACACTCCAGTTATGATCCTCTCTTCCACCCCTCCGCCCTCATGCATGCGCGTACAACAACCTCTGTACAGACACATATACCTCTGAGCAAACTTTATAATGGTCATTTGTTCCCCGATCTCTGTTCGTGTCACGTGGATATCTGTGGATAGATAGCGCTACTCGTCGACACATCCGTCTGCATTACGGGCTTGACAGTGGCCGCGGGTAATGGACCATAAGTTGATCGACTATTTTCACTGTTATGTTTCTGCGAGTTACAAACAACTCGACGCTCTTTGAAGTATAGCCAACACGCTAAAAAAGTACAGTTTTTAGACAAAAAATTGGTTTGATTTAGGATCTAGGCATTATAAGATCTTCCAAAGAACATCGAAACAACCCTATTGAAAAAAACCGACGTTGTAAACTACAAAGGAAACTATTAGGACAATAGATCAGAAACGACGTCTTAAACGATGTAGGATCCTCTGTCATTTCCGACGTGGTTTCAGACGTAATTTACGACTTCGTGAATTAAAACTTAAACTTAAACCTTAAACTTAGACCTCAAACTTAAACTTTGAACTTTAGCTCTAAGCTTAAACTTTAATTTTAAGTTTTGAACTTAAAGTTAGAACTTGAACTTCAAACCTAAACTTTGCACTTGAACTTTACACCTAAATTTGTAACTTAAACTTTACACTTAAACTTTACACCTAAACTTTACACTTAAACTTAATCTTTAAATTTTAACCTTAAACTCAAATTTTAAACTTAAATTTATTCTTAAATCTTAAACTTTAACCTTGAACTCAAACTTTTAACTCAAACTTTAACATTAAAGTTAAACTTTAAACCTACATTTTAAACTTGAATTTTTGACATAAACGTTCAAAACTTCAAACTTGAACTTTCAAATTAAACTTTAAACTTGAAACAGATCTGTGGCATCTGTTTAAACTCACGTGTACGCCGGGTGCGTGTCATTTTCTCTCCGAACTCATAATTCTGTTTGTCACAAGATCCAACAAAAGTGCGTATAATTTTCTATTTAGAGCAATTTAAACCTTTAACAAATTGAACTTTGAGAAGATCTTTTATTCGAACTTGAATTATATCCCAATACGATGAGCCAAGTATGCAGAAAAGTAATTAATTATACATACGTTTATGAATTTGTTTGTTACGTTTACAGTTTTTTAACAACTTTATTTGTAAAATTTGTGGAGTTTTTAATAATAAACAAACCATTCACACCACATGTTTTACTAAGTCACGAAGTAGGAAACTACCTCTGAAACCGCGTCGAATTACGACGTCGTATACATCGTTTACTATTTCAATTTCCGACTTAGTTCACGACGTCCGATCCAATTCCTTTTTCGAAGTAGTCTCCTATGCAATTTCTAACGTAGTTTCCTTCGTAGTTTACGAGGTCAGTATTTTCAATAAAAGAAGATACGTAAAGATTAGATTTTGTTTTTTCTGTAACCAAAGTCAGATTTTCTTACTGTTTGTAGACTAGGTTGGTCCAAAAAACTTTTAATACTTATTAACTGCGACATTCATTCCAGAAAATAATAACTTTTCACGATTTACAGGGGGAAAAAATTTGTTTTAAATTGTCGCTTATCGAATAAAAATAATTCATGTTGAAAAAATTCGAAAAAATACCATTTCTAAGAGGAATTTTACATAAAATGCTTTTTGCATCTTTTGGGGCTTTTTCTAGACACAATACAAAGGGGTTGGAGGTGTCAAAATTAAAAGTTATATGGGGTTTCAAATGGGAAAAGTTCATTTTTCAAAAAAATAGAAAAAACTTTCTGTTATCAACTTTTTGTAAATTCAAGTTTACTTATTTCATCAGGAATGTCCAAGGAATAAGTTGTACCTACTAACTTTGTGTTTTGACCCAACGAATGGTTTTGTGCCCGGAAAATTTCCTAAAAATTCGAAAATAGCAGTTTAATGCAAAGCGTGTGTTTTGAATCATAAAGAGTTGAAATTGTTTGTAATGATATACTTAATGAATGGTAGAAGTAATATTTCTTAAGATATTCTTCAATTGTTTAAACAATATCCATGTGTCTAAATTAGTTTTTGCCCCCACAGCATCATGAAAATTGAGCATTTTTTGGAAAAAGTGACGTACTCAATGAATGCTTGAGTAATATTCTTTGATTAAGACATTTGGCAATCGTTTAAACAATAATTATTCACTTGCTGCTATTCAATTGGGTAAAAGTTTAGTTTTTTCGAATCTCTCAGACTGTGCTAGTTACACCGTTTTTTCATAAAGGATCAATAATTCATGTCAACATAGTTTCTAAATTTTTTCATATGAATATCACATTGAACTGCTATGTTCAATAAAGTTATTGGATGGAAATTATTTCTCAAATCTTGCTTAAAATCGACTAAAGTTTAACTTATTGTGCACCAAAATCCAAATTTGATTTTTTGGGTCACCCTAGTAGACACAGCATAATTTTTACTTTTCATTTTTTTTGTTTATACCCATTGTTATATTTGTTGGCACTTTTCTAATGAAATCATTTTCTTTGTTTGTTGCAGGTGAGTTAACGAATTACAGTTTACAAACTTTTCTGTATGGAAATTTTGAGTGAGTACATGAATCAGTATGACGTGTGGGTTCTTGAAATTCCATTCGTTTTTGCGCTACATTTTTGCAGATTAACATTCAGTATTCAGGCTTCACAGTCTTCCCCTTTTTAACTCTTATTTCAAGGAATTTGCCATTTTTTACTATAATTTTTATACACCTAAAATGCCAGGGTGGCTCCAAGTCAGGGAAAACCTGGAAATCAGGGAAAAGTCAGGGATTTAAAAAAAGCAAAAGTTAAGAAATTTCTGTAGGAAGCACTATTAAGTAACTATCAAGAATACGCAGGGCTAAATTCCAAGGAATTTTTAAGAGCTTTAAATGTTTTCAAGGGATTTCAACAGATTTTTAAGAGCTTTAAATATTTGCAAGGGATTTCAAAAGATTTTAATTGATTTTAAATATTTGAGGGTATTTTTAAAATATCTAAGGAATTCTCAAAGGCTTTAAAAAGTTTCAAGGGATTTCGAAAGATTTCAAAGCGTTTTCAATATTTTAGGGTATTTCAAAAGATTCCAAAATATTTACAAGAACTGAAGATTTTCGTAGGATTTCAGAGATTTTCAAATATTTCAAGGTATTTTCAAAGATTTTAATTAGATACAAAATATTATAGGATTTTTTACAAGATTTTCTAAAGAATTTTCAATTCGAAGGGATTTAAAAAGATTCTAAAGAATGTGAAGTATTTTAGGGCATTTGAAAAGATTTTAAGGCACTTTCAATCTATTCAATTAATTTAATGGAATTTGAAATAATTTGGAATATTTTAGGGTATTTCAATCGATTTCAAGGCATTTTCAATTGATTTCAGTAATATAATGAGATTTGAAATGTTTCGAAATATTTTAGGGTGTTTTAAATTATTCCAAGGCATTTATCAAGAGCTTTAAAATGTTGTAAGGGATTGCAAGAGATTTGAAAGAATTTGAAATATTTTAGGGAATTTTAAAAGATTCCAAGAAATTTCGGATTGATGTCATTAAATTAGAGGGATTATGAAGAGTTTTTATAGATTTTAGGATATTTTAAAAGATATTTTGATTTGAATTCATTTGAAATTCACCCTGAAATATTATTGATCATCATGAAAAACAATGGATTTTTTTTTGTTTTCGTTTCATTAATCCTGAAGTCTTCGAAATTCATCTTTATTTTTTAGGTATTTTATAGAATTCTTTTTAATTTTCTAGAATTTTTCCAAGCTGATTTCAAACTTACTAAATTGAACGAATTTGTTCATGTTTCTGATTTGTTTTCAATTTATTTGAATTTTTAAAACAATTCACCTTCAATTTTTATGAAGATCATCGAATTCTCCTTATGTCCTTTAAATACCTCTAAATTCAATTCCAATTTTACTGAAATTAGTGAAATTTCTTAGATTTTTTCTGATTTATTTTAATTGTTTTGAGTTTACCTTGAATTGTTTTAAAGTCTTATGAATGTTTCTCGAATTCATCCTGAATTCTTTAAAATTCACTTGAAATTCTTATAAAATTCATCGAATTCTCTTAAGTCAAGAGAACACTTAGTCATTTTTGGTCACTTTTTTGCTTCAAATAGGTCACTCTTACTTATTTCAAGTAAATTAGGCTGTGACGTTCCTGCGAATAACAATTAAAAAATGTATCAAATGAAATTTGAAATTATTTTATTGCAGTTATAAAAGATACTATTTTAAAAATATTACAAAATTATAATTTTGTTTTTTAAATATTAATGTGCAGGGAAAATAAAAAATTAGGGAAAAATCCGGGAATTTCGAAAATTAAGTTTTGCGGTCACCCTGAATACACAGAATTTACTTAAATTGAAAGTTTTCAAAATAGAGTAGATGCAGAAAATGAGTGGACACCTAAACCTGAGGATTTCATTCAATATCAATTCCCCTATCTTCATGCAAAACTCACCCTATTTCCCCCTTTTCGAGAGAATTTGGCACTGTTGGCCTTTTACAGAAATAAAACATTATCATTCCTCGTTGGGGAAAAAAAACTTTGGAGGAGTTCCGACTGTATGAGTTAAGTTTATAGATAAGGAAACAATTAGGAAAGAAGTGTGTAGGGTATCTTGAGGGTAAATATTCAAAAAGTTTCCTTCGCCACTTTCGAGGAGATTTTATCGAATTCCTAGCACGTTTCTTTTAAGCTTATGCGTATACGATTTCTATCTTTGGGTCGTCTTTGTCGAAGGAAATGGAGTTCCCTCCCACGGGACCATTGAATCTCAGAGTGCTCAAAAATGATATCTACCTCTTTCGCTCGCTCTTTTTTTACCCTCCTCTCCTTGCGTCTCCGCCCTCCACCCCCGGCGCTTGAAATAACGAGCGGGCACGGAAGTACAAAGGAGTGCACGATATATTTTGCTCTTTGGTTCTCCCGTTTCCGCCCTCCCCCTATATATACTCTCTGCCTTTTGCCATCCTCCACCCTCCCCCACCCCTCCCCTATCACCGTATGAAGAAGGGGTGGGACGCGCCTGTACGTCTCTATAGGTGGCTTCGTTACGCCGATTTATCGTTTAATAAAAGGTGATACATGGTCGGAGCAGGCACGACCCCGTGCCCGTGGCCATTTTATATTTCCACATCTCCACGAAGCAACGCAGTTTTCTCTACATCTATCTCTTTTTCACTATCTTTCTCTCTGTACTTTTTTTACTCGCCATTTCCTTTCCTCCTGGGACCATCCGTGCTGTATCGATAATGTCGAAATAACTTCGGATGCAGCTTCTTCCTCTTCCCCCTGCTTCCGGTTTATCGGCGCGATTTTTTCCACCCTTGGTATAATAACCAGGACGAAATATCGTCAAGCCAGCAGATGCTAGTGCAACGATTGATGGAACAATCTCACGATACCGCGGGTCTGTTACTTGCGGAGATTCAATTTTCAAACGTTCCAAACTGATAGGATTCTGCAAGTACTTTTTTTTATCTATAGTTGCATTCCAGTGTAAAATTAGGGTGATGGCAGGTCTACAAAAAAACTGGAAATCTGGAAAAAATCGGGGAATTTTCTTGGTAAGGGATAGTCAGCGACTTTGATGGAAAAAAAAATGGCAAAAGTCAGAAAATTTCTGTAAGAAGTTTAGTAACTTTTTTCTCAAATCACTTTTTTAAGATAAAGTTCTTATAGTCACTTTTTTAAAGGAAAATATCACATTAGCAACTTTTCTTTCAATAAATTAGCTCATTGATTAACCACTATTGAATTCAGGTCTATACGTATTTTTTAATTTTCTTGAATTCTGTTGAAATATTTTAGGGTATTTTAAAAGATTCCAGGAATTTTTCAACTCATTTCAATAATTTGAAGGATGATTTCAAGGAATTGCAAAGGATTTGAAATATTTTAGGGTATTTTGAAAGATTCCACGGAGCTTCAACTTATTCCAATAATTTAAAGGTATTCCGAAAGTTTTGAACATTCTAAATTTTCAAGAGCTTTGAAAAGTTTCAAATGATTTGAAGCTATTTCAACAGATTTCAAAGGATTTAAAATATTTCACGGTATTTTTGGAAAATACTCTCTAAATTTGAATCATTGAGATTTCACTGATTTTCAGTGAAAATTCTTACTGATTACAATTTGTGTCTGATTTTTAGCTATTTGAATCATTAACATTCAGTGAAAATTCTTACTGATTTGATGCAGTGACCTATTTCTAACCGAATCAAATTTAGAGAATATGGGACGATTTTATAGGACCTAGGTTTTAGAATATTTTCAAAGATTCCAAGGGCTTTATCGTATTTCCAAGGATTTCAGTGATTTTATGGGATTTTAAAAGCTCTCAAGGCATTCAGATGTTTTGTAATTCCACGAGATTTTCAAGAATTTTAATTATTTCAGTGAATTTCAAAAGATTTTGAGGAATTTTCAATGATTTCAATAATTTAAAGAAATTTCAAAGGGTTTGAAATATTTTAGGGTATTTTAAAAGATTCTAAAAAGGTTTCAATTGATTTAGGTAATTAAATGAGATTTCAAGGCATTTTCAAGAGCTTTTAAAAGTTTCAAGTTATTTCAAAGAATTTGAAATATTTTAGGGAATTTTAAAAGATTCCAAGGAATTGTTAATTTATTTCAGTAATTTTAAGGATTTTCAAAGGTTTTGAACATTTTAAGGTATTTTGGAAGATTCTAAGGCATTTTCAAGAGATGTAAAAAGTTCAAGGGATTTCCGTGGATTCGAATGATTTTACGGGATTTAAAAAAAAATTAACATGCGGTTGTCAAGAATAGGGTTTTAAAATATTTTTGAAAATTCCTAGCGATTTTATAAGATTTCCAAAGATTTCAATTATTTTAAGAGATTTTACAAGCTCTCAAGGTGTTTAAAAAATTTTCCTGGATTTCAGGAATTATGAGATTTCATAGAATTTCACGGGATTTTATAGAAATCATTCAAAAAGATTTGAAGAGATTTGCAAAGTTTTGCAATTCATTTGAATTAATTTGTATTTCCCCCTAAATTTGTATTATTTTTTTCTGGATTCTTTCAAATTATCTTGATTTTTTTTAATTCACTTGAATTATTATAAATTCACTTAATTCTATTCAATTCAGTGGACTTAAAATGTTAGTTTTTGTTTCATTCATCCTCCATTAATTTTGATGCATTTCATAAAATTCTTTTGAACTATCTTAAATTTTGCTACATTCTTTTCAAACTCACTGCATTTAATGAATTTTTTCATTTTACAATAATTGTTTTCAATTTACTTTAATTTTTATGAACAGCATGAAAATTCTTCTCACTTCCATGAAATTCCTCTAACTTCACTCCAATTTTACTGAAATGAATAGAATTTCTTGAATTTTTTCCAATTCATTTAAATTGTTTTGCATTTTAGCTTGAACTGCTTTAACATATTATGGATTCGTTCAAATTGACCTGGAAATCTGATAAATTCCATGGAATAATAAATTAAAGTTCAAAGATTTAAGTTTACAATTATTGTATTCCATTTAAAAAATTTTATATTGTATTAAAAATGTTAGAATATTAGAATTTTCACCTTTAAATATTAATGTTCAGAAAAAATGAGGAATTAGTCAGGGAAAAGTCAGAAAAATGTAAGAATGAAGTTTTGTGGTCACTCTGAAAATTATTAATACTCGAATTACACAGCAGTTATAGCTAAAAAAAATAGCTAAAAAAAAAACATCTTTAAAGAAAACTTCCGGAAAAAGAATATCAAGTCTGAGTTATAAAAGAACCATATTGTGAATCCGTGGTGTGTATTTTTATTTGTAAAGTTATACAATATTCTTAAAATTGTATGAATTATCAAGTCCAAGCCTCAATGCATTTTTCGTAACAAATTTTTTGTACCGGTGCACGACCGCCGGGGGCACCACATGTGCTACAACACAAGCAAGCGTTCATGTCAATGATAAGCGCAGATGGATGCACATGCACGATAAATTTGAACGACGCGTGCCTGCCGTTAATTTTGAATTCTAGAAATGAATAGCCTGATTTTTTTTTCTCCTAGCGTCCATCCCTAATCTCAAATTTCAATAATAAAAACAGTAATTGTGTAGTTACATATGCAATATCTACCTCAACTAACATATTCTCAATTTTCGCAATATTATAATAAACGTAATAGCTTGTCATTGTACAATAAAAAAATTAATAAATATTCATGTTAGCCGGTATATAATAAAACCACAGAAACGTACCGAGCGCTTATCACTGGCAAGATGTTTGCATCAACGTGGCACATGTGCCACCGGCGGTTGTGTACTGGTTTTTCGTAGCCGAAACTTTGTAACAGACAAATGCATTGAGGCTTGAGGGCCTGTTGATAACCCTTCTAGATTTTATCACGCCAGATTCCAAATTTGATTACCGTAAACCAATTTTGCGGCTTTTAAAGTTGAGACTAGAAAGAGGATTTTAAGAACTTTGAAGAATCTTGATTACCGAAGTCACTTATAATTGAATAAAAGTATATAATTGTCACTTTTTAGGGAATATAAGCTAATAGAATTAATAAAATCCTCTTAACTAGAGCTCCTTTCACATAGAATTTTATGATTTTTCCAGTAATTATATTGAAAGATCTTTCAATATATTTGATTATGAAACGTAAAAATGATTAAATTTGTTTGATTGGAACTATATTACAATCCGTTGCAGCCAGAACGATCAAATTGGTCTGAATTTTATTTAGCGTGAGCTAAAGATGGTTGGATATGTTTGGGGGGTTGTTTTACCGCAGCAGTTTATTCTTCCGCAGCAGACAAATGAGATTTTCCTGATCCGAATCAAATATCGCAAGCCAGCTTCGGTTTGGCGACTTCTTTTTACGGTGGCAGCATTCATTGTAGATCCGGTTGGATGAAAATAGTAACATTGAGAATCAATAGAGAGTGAGTTGAGAGAGAAGAGAC
The DNA here is from genome assembly GCA_932178445.1 of Andricus quercusramuli. Classification (NCBI taxonomy): domain Eukaryota; kingdom Metazoa; phylum Arthropoda; class Insecta; order Hymenoptera; family Cynipidae; genus Andricus; species Andricus quercusramuli. Next base: position 115,057 of record CAKNXH010061615.1, read on the forward strand.
GAGATCTAGGCAGGAACGGGAAAATAAACCTAACGAACGAACGAAAAGCCACTCAGGCTAGGCTTTGTATACCGCGAAACGTAATCCGGCTTAAAGCGTTAATAGCAGCAGCAACAGCGGCACCAGATTAGATACAAAGGGTTTCGTCATAAAGAGATTGCAAATCGTTAGAAGAGTTACGAAAGACTTTTGAACTCCGAAGGAAACTTCATGCAGCCGCAACAAATAAGATTGACTTCAGCATTAACTTAATGGATAAAGTGATACATCGATAACATTCGTTTTATAATAACACTGGTCCATCTACTTACCCTTATCAAACAAAAGTATTGGGAAGCATTTTAGATCCAATACACTGAACTCTGGATTTAAGTAACCTGGGTTTATAACGTACCTAGAATTTGAGTGCTACGCATTTTGATGATGCGGAAGAAAGACCGAAAGAGATGCCAGTGACACAGACCCAGTGATGTGTGACCAACAGTAGCGTAGTGACAAAGTGGGCAGTACCCTCAGCGCGTTAGTTGCTTCAGCTGTTGGCATGCCTCCAAATGCAACAAAAATGGTTCACACAACCCTGAATGTTTACGTTTGGATTCCCTGGATTTATGTTGAAGGCCACTGCAAGCCCATGCCTGAAACTGTACTTAAATCTAGAGGTCAGTGTACTTGCAATACTTCTGTTTCTTAAGGATGTAAAAGTGTTTTCAGGAAAGATGCACGGGAAACAATAAGTATTCAACCCTAGATATTAACGCAAGACATTTATAAAAAAAATATAGGGGAAGGCAGTATTAGGTAGATACTAGTACAGCCTTTTTGCCAGTAACTTTCTATTTTTGAATTGAAAATGTGTTTTTGACATGGCAGTAACATTTTTTTTCGCTGCCAGAGTATCATCTTTTAAGTCATCAAATTGATTTACTATTCTTTCACTCGTTTCTACGATTCATCAAACGGCTTCAAAACTGTCAAATTATTCATCTCCTAATTTTCATCGAAAATATATTTTAAAGTGAACTTTTTTTCATTTTTAAAGATCCTTTGGGGGATGAAGTGAAGCTCTGTTCCTTTAGCCCTTCTGCATATCCGCCTGAGTGCGCGAGCTCTTATGATCTGACCTTTGCAAGGGTTTGAAAGAATAAAAAAAGCTGAGCTTAGGCTTTTGCGGCTTGGGTGCAAATGAGAACCCTGCGAGCGGGCGTTAGCGCATGTTTGACTTGTCAAAGAGCCCTCTCTCTTCCTCGGACTCCATCTCTCATCACTGTCTCCTTGCATTCCAGCAAAAGTGCTCGGTCATACCCTGTCTCTCTCTCACTCTCTCCTCTCTCACACACTCATGTATTTTCTCCCTTTTTCTTTAGAACCTCTCTCGGCGCCATATTATTTCTCTCCACCCGAAGTCTTAAATGTCAGACTACATTTCGGTGCCTCTTTTTTCGTTTCATTCTCCATCTTCAAGTGCACCACGTCAAATTGGTCGCTACTCATACCAGCCAAGCAGCCGAGTAGTCTCGCACCTTTGTTTTCTTTCTGGAGTAATAACAGCCTAGTGAGATTTCACGATAATAAATAAAACTAGTGGGTAGTAAGCGGTCGTCCAAAAACTACGGTTGGTAACAGGGATTGGTTGGGGGGGGGGGGCAGAGGAGGTAACGTTACGAACGTTACAGGCTATAATAAGTGCATGTAACTTTAACATTGGCGTCACATTACAGTTGACCCCCCTCCCCCCAAGCGTGTGATGCAATACTTGAACGGTCCCTTAGAATCTTAGATCACGTTTAGTATGATTCCTAATGATACATTTTAACAAAATTTGAGAATCACGTAGGGGAAACCTCCTTATAGTGGATAATCCATCCTACAGTGGATAATCATGAATTAAGAGCACAAATAAAAGAAAAATAATGAATTTTAATTTATATACCCGCACATAGTCTTAACTATTAATTAAATCAAATGAATTATTTTAAGTATATTAGTATTGTTTATTCATGATTATCCAATGTAGGTTGCATTATCCACTGTAGGGAGGTTTGCCCTACATATTTCAGATTTGACACTCTTTTCCCTATTCTCCTCTTTTCCCCTTTTTTACACATAAAAATACTTTTTTCTTCCTCTGTTTTCAAGAAACTTTCCCTTTTTTTCTTGTTTCTTCGCTTGAAGCAAACTGTGTTAATACAACCCAATAAGGAAATCCAACTGTTTTTGGTTGAAAGTTGATTATTCTTAATTAAAAAGTCTACTATTATATTTTTGTTGAAAATTCTGCTATTTTACTATTCTAATAAAAATCGAACTATTTCGTTAAAAAGGAATTCTCTGTGGTCAAAAGTTCATTTACTTGGTTGAAAACTGTGTTAAAAAATGAAGTATGTACTTGATTTAAGGTTGAACTACTTTGTAAAGAAATTCATTGGTTTGGTTGAAGATTCATAATTTTAGTTCAAAATCCATCTTTTTTTGTTGAAAGTTTAACTATCTTGTTGAAATTTTTATTTTTTTTTGCTCAAAAACTAATTTTTAATCTGTTTCAACTATTCCACTTTTGGTTAAAAATTTATCCTTTATAAGTTGAAAATCCAACTATTCTGTAAAACATTCATGTATTTTGTTGAAAATTCGTGTTTTTAGGTAGATAATTAATCTTGTTTGTTGAACATTCATCTTTTTGGTTGAAGATTTCATTATTATGTTAAAAATTCGTATTTTTTGGTTGAATTCAATTGATTAAAATTCTGAATTGTAAATTAATTTTTTTAACTGAAAATTTAACAGTTCCATTTTTGGTTGGAAAATTATCTTTTTTATTTGAAACATTCAACTGTTTGGCTGAAAATTCATGTATTTTGTTGTAAATCCTTCTTTTGGTTGAAAATTAATTTTCTTGGTTGAAAATTTATCTTTGTATGTTTTTTCCAGTTATTCGGATAAAAATACAAATATTTTCTTGAAACTTTAATTATTTTGTTGAAGATTTAACTATTTTGTTAAAGTCATTTTTTTGCAAAAAATCTAACTATTTTTGGTAGAAAGTTCATTCTTTTTTATTAAAATTTCAACTTTTTGATCGAAAATTCGTATATTTTGCTTAAAAGTTTAACTGGTTATTAATGCAACTGCTTCGTTTAACATTAATTTTTTGTTGTTGAAAGTTCAACTATTTTATTTAAAAAAGAATATATTTTGACTTGAGATCTTATGAATTTAAAGTGCTTAATATTAAATTGAAGATAGTTAGGGGGGGGGCCCCCGCAAAAGCCAAAAATAGGAAAAAATCGGTAATTTAGCTGGGCGAAGCCCATTTGATCGCAGTCACCTACTTGCTCTACCTCTACTACTAGGAAATTCAGGAGTGAATTTTCCTACATTTAGCCTGATTTTCCTATATTTATCATCATTTTACAAAACCTATAGAGATATAAAACTTCCGAACATGTTTCATGAAATTAATACAGAAATTTCTAACAATGCACCTATTTTAATTTTCAACTTTTTAAGGCAAGATCATATCATTGGAATGGCCAAAAACCATGGATATCAAGTATAATATTGATAAATTACTAATTGCAAAATTACTTCAAAACATTAGGTTTCGTATTGTATTCCTCATTAAGTACAAAGGACTCCCACTGGCAAGGCTCAGCGGCAACAGTCTGGAGGTCCCTCAACTGCGTGAGGGGAAGTTGGGTAGTGGGGGTAGAGCAAGTAGTTTGACCGCGATCAAGTGTGCCCTGCCCAACGTTTTTTATGGACGGCCTCTAGCGGGTGCCCTAATCTCAATTAGTACCTTCGTCACATATTTAAAATCAGCCAGTCTTGGACCTAGATCGTAAAAGGTGTACGAGAACTACTTCGCCCGGTAGTAACTTATATTTATGAGAGTTGCGCCCTTATGATTTACGACTGGAGTTTAGGTATATCTAGCGCAGATTATGGAACTCCATTCTCCTGTTACATAAAACGTCACTGAGTGAGTGCAGCGTGCACGTTCTCGTCTAATCCAGAGTCGGCGAAGGTAGTAACCTCCACTTCATACCTGCTCGCTTGGTGGTAGTCACCATATCTACCACTCCATTTGCAGCTCAGGCGAAGATGCATCTACATTCTACATACATACACAGACGCAAGTGTCAACTATACGTGCAAGTGTTAAATATACAAACAGGCTTCATTTCCATGCATACCCACAGATTTACACACACACACACACACATGCACACAAGTGTGACTTCGCGTTGTGCACGCTTCATCATTCGCGAAACAATGGTGCACTTTTTTACGTGGGGAGACGGAGAATGGCTCTCTTCCTCGATTCGTTGCACCGCTGGAAGGGGTGGATAAAGAGACCAGGGAGAACGTGAGCAAAAAGGAAAGAATAGAGTGGAAGGAAGCGAGGTTGGGTTAGATAGATTGACAAATAGATTGATATCGAAAAAAAATGAGAGACGAGAGTTCGAGACACAGGGATAATTCCAAATAGGATCAATTGCACGACAACTTTGACGGCCTTGAAGAAAATAGAAGAATTAGCAGTTAGCAGGGTTGCTGCAGAGCTTGGAAACCCTGAAGTTTTGCTAATGTCCCAGGCTCTTTTTGTCAGCACGTCGCTTTAGATCTGTAAATTAAAAACTGGTCATTACCCTACACTGGGTCTAAAGCGGCGCATATGGGGAAAGCTGCTCACCCTTGATTTTGCATTTCTGAATGCGACATTTACAGGGTGGCCGTCGATCAGGGAAAACCTAGAAATCAGGGAAAATTCAGAGCAAAAAAAGATTTTATTTTAAAAATGTTACAACATTCAGATTCTGGGCTTTGAATATTAAGGTTTAAGGGAAATGAAAAATTGGTTAGAGAAAAATTAGGCAATTTTGGAAAAGCAGCTTTGCTGCGGCCACCCTGATATTATAATATTATTGTCAGTGATTTATTTGTCTGGTATTTCTATTTCTCCTTTTCTCGCAGTTGCTTCTTCTTGACGTTTATATTTTAGTTAAAAATTTCATTATTTGGCTGAAAATTTAAATGTTGCAGTTGGACGAAAGTTTAACTATTTTGTTAACAGAAATTTGTATTAAAGTTTTATTTCTTTGGTTACAAATTTTTCTATTTTATTGAAAGTTCGTCTTTTTGGTTCGAAAATTCATCTATTTTAGTTGAAAGTTGAACGTACACACATATTTAGATACACATTTGTTATACATATTTATATTTTTTACATGTGATGTCACGATAATGATTGCTTATGTATGTTGGGAATATAGTTCATTTGATTATCAAATTTAAGTTGGCAAAAAAAAGCTTTTCTTAGTTTCAAGTTTAATGCATAAAATAAAATGAATTTTAATTTCCTATTACAGATTTATTATCTAATTAGGTCAAACTTGTTAAACATGATAATGTATTAAATAATGATATAAAAATTCATAAATACATTTCAGCATTTCCCTTTTAATATATAATTTTGTAAAACTTCAAAAATTTTATTTTAAAAATTGAGAATGTCGTAATCATGTGTAAAATTATTTTGTGTTTTCGCATGTAAACAAGAAATTGTAAATTATATAATTAGAACATGAAAAATTAGAGAAATATGTCTTTAATGAATTGAAAGTGAATCAGTCCATTTTAATTAAGTTAACAACTTCAAGACTGTATTAAATTAAATTTGTTGCGTGTTATGTATTTGAAAGTCTGACTGATTATAATAGTTCATTTCAAAATTCAGTTTGATCAAAGGATTTCAAGCTACAATTTATCCTTGAATACTTAGAAATTAACTTAAGTGGATTGGAATTGAAATCGTCAAAAATTGAATAATTACATATCTTCAAAATCAGACCATTTCGAATTAAAGATGACATCTGAAGATTTTAACTGAAGATTTCAAAATATATTTTCAATCTTATTATTGACCCGGAATGAGGTTTCAAGTACTAAGATTTTCAAATATAAAACTTTAATTTGATAAGATTTAAGAATTAAAGAACATGCTGTTTTTTCATTTACTGACCTAATTTCTTCATTACTTCATCAGCAAAAACAACATTAAATTCGAAGAACAAAGTTCTAATATGAATCATAAATAAATTACCATTAAATTCTTGTAAAAGTTACAATTGAAAAACGCATCAATATTTCTTACCTATAGATCTATCAAAAATACAAGACTGGCTTTGACACTTGAGTAACATTTTCAATTACAGTACGGTTTGATTAAAATTTTTAAAATAGCATAGTAGATTAGAGAACTAAAAATGTTATGTGTGGGCAAAAACGTTACTTAATAATTTCGTTTGGAGTAGAGTAGAGGAAAAACTAGCAATTTGTTTAATTATTTTTACTTCCTTATCGTTAAAAATAATTGAAATCAGAGTTCATTAAGTTTCATTTTATGTTCTTCTTCTTCAATTAGGTGTGTTTCTTTATCTAAAAGTCCCTCGTTTGTCTGGAATGGAAGAATTTACGAATCATGATTTCAGTAAGCCCAATCGTTATCCGTAAGGAATAATTGCAGCTGCAGCCACTGGCTTTGAGTTTCACTGCTTTTTAATTTCCGAAACACGCGTTGCTGAGCTGAGGGTTTCGAGGTGGTAGCTTTATACCGCGATATGACGTCACAGTCGGAATGGCTCCGACTATTACTGCTAGTTATGGGAACTCCGTGACCGGACAATAGTTGTACATTCGCCACTCTCAGTGACAGAACGTGTTCTTCTATATCTCTATATATGTATCCAGGAGCATTCTGCCTGGAGAAATTTGGTTCTCTCCAGAAACCGAGATATGCGACCTGGCTAGATCGCAAGGTCAGTAGTTTCTCCGCTTGTAGTATGATTTACTGCCGATGTCCACGGACTTGGTATAAATGCACAAGTGTTGACAAATAGTATTTCCCGTCGCTGTTTAAATATACAAAATGGAAGCGAGCGTAGAAATGAGGAGGGCTGTGGTGCCCGGGGGCAAGGGTGAGACGGTTGGTTGGTATATCCTCCGAGTCTAAAGCACTCCTACATGAAAACTGTGCAAGTACGAACCCTATACAGTATGCACTTACGTCTCTCATCATACTGCATGTTTCATACGAGTACTTCAAATTCAGCGATATTCTTCCACAATGATGCAGCTACTCTTAGTATTAGTCTGCTGAACAATAAGGCACTTAGGTACAAACGAATCCAATTCTTTAGAATAAATCGAAACCATCTCAAGCACAATACTGAGGTATGTTCAAACATTTCCTATCGTTTCATTTTGCTAGTATTAGTAGCAGTGACTTATTTCTTTGTGTAAATATTACTTTGAATCTTCTCTCTAGATGTTCCTACCAAACTTCCGGATGATGCTGTAACTGACAATATTGAAAAGTCAGTGATAGGGCACACGTAAGAGATTTGTTTCCTTGTTTGTACACAAAAACCAGCCCCGACTAGAGATTGCTGCAGGGTTATAGAACCAGTCTATGGTACACTATTGAGTAGACCAATTAGAATAAGCTGCAAATAGTTCACATAAGAGTCTCTCAAACAGTGACTACTACTTCGATTGTTCTGAAACTCATCATTCTTTTCTTATCCCTATATAAAAAGAGATAAAAAAGTGTAAACATCTTTCAGCACACGTCTTCCAAGTGACCCAAGCACGATTTTATCTGCAGATACCATAGACAGTTGACAATATGCTGCCACATCTTTTCCCGAAACCCTTCTCCATAAAGAAATGCAGGAACCTTTGTCTCAAATAGCAAGTCACACATCATAAGACGTAAAAAGGATACGATTGCATTCAACCTTATGATGATAAATTACTCTAAAAGTAATAAATAATGAAAGTAATAAGAGATACTCAATTCTATATCTACATCGAACGACCGCTATTTCTATTCAGATTCTGAAAGATAGATCTTTTCTTAGAAAAAAATGTATGGGAATTCTGTGTTTGAAATTACCAAAGTGTTATATAATCGTGTAAAAGTGTCAGGTCAATGTACTGATGAGTATCGTTCAAAGGAGCTCTTCCTATATTCTATATGAAAGGTCATAGTACCGTGCATGGGCTATTACTGTCAGCTTATAGTTTCTGAGTGACGTAATTAGCTTCATATATATATTACATTAGACCATTCATGACTGCTGATAGAAATACATTAACTAAAGAATATATGTATGTTGTTGCCACACAAAGATGTCGGATTCTAATTGGTGCTTCGATTTTATAATTTAGGATAGATAGCAATAAGAAATGACCTAATTAGATATCCAGTTAATTGTATTGAACAAACCGTAGCTAGTTTTTCTATAATTTATATATAACTTATTTCCATCAAATGGAATAAAGATCAATATATTTGTGTAAACCTAATTTACTCTAATTTATGGGATCCCTCAGCAATTAGATCACATCACTACTAGTTGATTTTATGATTCCTTAAAGAAAGCTTACGATCGCAGCAAACGGGTTAATGATTTTGTTTACTTCTTCAATTATACAACTTAAAATACTTTCTAGAAACTCGATCCGTGATTCGAGATACTCAACGTTGATTTCAATTCGCAAAATTAAAACATTCGCACTTGATTGATCAGAGTACGAAAGACATGTGAAGGATAACACCAATGTTAGGGGGAGCAGTCAGCTATAACTAGCTGCGATTCCAAGTTAATTGGTGCGCACAAAATCGGGGATTAGTGTAATGTAGGAAGAAAAGGAAATCGGAATTATTATTTGGAGTTTTTTAGGATGCACCCTCCGGGGGTTGACAGGGGCGCGAAGGTGAATTGGTGGAGGAGAGGGGTAGAGGGATGCAGACGGTGCTGGTTTTAATGAACTCTTTCACCCGCCACTCGTGCCACCCTTAAACCGCCGCTTTATCCAGTGCTTCTCAACTAACAACCCTTTCCAGAAACGATCGATAGCTTACTATCTTTCCGTAGCAACCCGACTTGACAGCCCCGTCTCGTTTATGTTTCTTGAATTGCTTTTGCATACGTAATGGAAATTTTATTCAAAGTACGAGTCGAAAGTAAACATAACAACAACATGCTCTAAGAATGGGGTCTTAGGGGCCTTTCAAAAAATACGTAACGTCCTTAGTAGGGGGGGGGGGGCACCACGAGCGTCACGCCAATGTTAACCTTACACCCACTCACCACCCACCCAGCCTCCCGCAGCCCGGCGCCGCGCCCGGAGAAGGGGAAAGGGGTTAGGAAAATGCGTTACGTATTTTTTGAACGGCCCCTTATTCAGAAGCTCATCAGCGCGATGCACATGGGTCATTCTCCCAAAATGATCATTTTATAGCGAAGAAAGTTGAAAAATATATATTTATTCTCACTTAAAAACCTCTGATTTGTATTTAGTTTAAACTCATGCAACAGAATAATCTTGAGGTCAAACTGATTTTCCATTTTTATATATTCCTCTGGATCCGAGATATTCAGACGTAGAGTTGGTGTCTAATAGGTTTACTTGAATATATAGAGTGATTATTTTCATTATAGAAACTTTTCAGTGGAATGAGTTGCTTGGTTGTGACATCCACTTAAGGCATATGGCTTTCGAAGAAAAAAAGGAAAGCATAAAAATGGTGCACTGACAATCAGTCAGCTCGGCGAGAGAGATCTAAATGTCACTATCTCGAGATGTATGCTAGTGCCACTTGTTACGCATATTATTTACTAGTTTTCGTCGATCCAGAATAATAATAGACAATCCCGATTGCATGGTATCGCATTTTATTGTGAGGTATCTATGCTATATTGGTTGTTTATTCGCAAGCACCGTGTATATATGTGTATAATACTCCAGCTCGGAACGAACCATTTTCAAATTTCGCGCCATGCGAGATAACCAATGACAGCCAAGCAGAAGACTGCCACGTTAGTAGTATGTTTCCTCGGCCAACGATATTATAAACATCAGGACTCACTTTTCAAACTGCCCTACAGTCTCATAAAACACTGATTTCGAATAAAATATCGTACATCACTCGGAGGGTTAGACAGGTCCTTACGTGGAGCTCATTGTTCTCAAGGACGACTTGAAATCGTCCTGCAAACATTTATCTCCCCGTAAAAACATGTCTAACACTCCTTGTGATATAATATACTATTGTCTCTGAAATGACAGTGAAAAATACAGATTTGTTTAATAAAATATTGTTATTGCCGATCTTTAAAAGCAGTAATACCTTTTTAGCTCGCTTTAGTATAAGACGGCATATTACTTGTATATGCCAGAGGAATGAGATTTGGAAGTAGAATACAGAAAAAAATTTGAAAAGAAATTTGAGCAAATATTGCAGAAAAATTAATTACAGGCAAAATGATCATTTCAGGAAAATCACTATTTGCAACTTTTTGAAAAAAATGCGACTAATCGACTACTTCCAATTTTTTCTCAGAAGTTCGCTTTACTGTAGTTTCAATTTCAACCACAATGAAACTTTTAAAATTCGAATAAAAAATAAAATATTGTACCATTATTCAAAGTTTCAATTTTTTCTAATTGTAAGCCTTATCAGCTGGACATTTTTAAGTCGAAAAGGTTTAAAATAGAATTATTTCAAATTCAATTACAGTGTTCTCACTCTTTTGTCTATTCCCTTTTTTTCCTTTTTTACAGAATTTCTCTTTTTTTCTCCCTGTTTTTAAAAAACTACCCCTTTTCTCGTTTTTCGACTAAATTGTCCTTTTTTAATAGAAAATTCGTCCTTTTGGATTGATAATTCCATATTTATGGTAAGAAAGTAATCTTTTTTGTTTAAAAAATTCATTTTTCTTGGTTCAAAATTAACTTTGTCAATGAAAATTTAACTTTGTTCTTTAAAAAAACGTATTTTTGGCATGAAAATTCAACCATTTGTTTAAAAATTCATGTATTTCGTTGAAAAATGATCTCTTTTGATAGACCAACTATTTGATAAGAAATGCAACTGGTTGTTCAACATTTTGTTTAATTGATCTCTTTCGTTAAGAAGTAATCTTTCTTGGTTGTAAACGATCTATTTATTGAAAATTCAATTTTCAAGCTAATAGTACCACTTTTTCCTAAAAAGTTCGCCTTTTGGCTTGAAAATTCAACTATTTCGTTGAAATTGAAACTGTTTTTGGTTCAGGTTTAATCTCTCTTTTTTTTCTTTTTGAAAATTCGACCATTTGGTTGAAAATTCAACTATTTTATTCAAAAGTCATCTTTCCTGGTAAAAAATCCAACTGTTTTGTTGAAAATTCATCTTTTGGATAGAAAGTGAGTTCCTTTATTGAAAAGTCATCTTTTATGGTGTAAAAGTAATTTTCTTTTGTTGAAAATTCATGTTGCTTATTCCAAAATTAACTTTTTTGTTTAAAATTCAACTGCCTTTTCAAAAATTCATCTTTCTTGATAGGGAATTTTTTTAAATTCAACTATTTGGTTAAAAATACGTATTTATTCATTCAAAATTATGTTTTTTGTTGATGATTCATCTTTGTAGGTTGACAATTCAACTATTTGGGTTGTGAAGTCTGAATTATTAAAAAATTGATAATGTCATATTCAAGTATACAAAAAATACAATTTCAACATTGCTGCTCTTTATTTTAATGTATTGTATTTTATTGTGAAAATACGTTTTCATCAGGAGACTTGAACAGTTATCGCAAAACAGATGGACTTCTATATAAATTTCAATGGTTGTCTAAATATTTGAAAATTTTATTAGAGCTATTTGTTTTCCCTGCAAGAAGAAAATAATGATATGTAAACAAAGAGTTGTTTGCTTTAAAATTAATTTTGTTACGTAACGGTAAAGGGTCGTTCGCGTATTATGTAAGCAAACTTGGGAGAGCTTGTAAAATATCACTACTTGATAAGAGGAAAATTAGAGAAATTCCGACTATCGCTGAGATGGGTGGGGGGCAGGGCAGGTATATAGAGGGAGACGAAAATATAATTATATAAGATAAACCGAGGAAAATCTAAGATTTGATACAAAGATATTTAAAAATAATACTGTAAGTTTTTAAACATTATATTTATTTATTTAATGGAATAACAGATTTTTATACGGGGAAAAGTAATCCTGATATAAATTTGGTTAAAAATTAGGTCGTAAGAAAAAATTGTGCAATAACATTACTGGACATTACTTGGCACTGTTAAATATTTTTTGCTGAAGTCTTGAGAAGTGGTAAAGAACATGCAAATAAACAATTTTCTAAGAAACAAGAGTGCTTAGACATCCATTTTCATCTTCTATATCATTTTCCATAATTTTAACAAAACATATTTTTATTGTGAAGAAAAACCCGTTCATGAATAAAGAATTTTAATGTTCCTTATTATTAGTTATTGTGATAAATGTTAAGCTCGAAGCTCTACTTCAATCAACTACACAATTATGTAAAAACTTTCCAGCGGTCACTAATTAATTTACCAGAAATAATAATAACAACGTCAACAGTAATAAATGACTCCTTTTTACATAAAGACGATAGAAAAAAATTAACTCCCTAAGGTTATTTTACTGAAGCAATTTCTTATTTGAATGTAGGGGACTGGGGAAAGTGAAAGTATAGTGTTGAATAATGAAATGGGTTAATGAATGAATAGATGTCAATTAGGAAATTAGAAGCGAGGCTCTTGTTGTTAATTTGGTAATTGAAATGTATTGGAGGAAGGGAAAGCATGAGGGTTGAGGGTTAAGGGTTAAGGGCAGGGTTGGCTTTTGTAAACAGGTTAAGATGTTGAAGGGGGAGCACCACTGTCACCTGGACAGGTTCGTGAGGGTGAGTGTTCGACTCGAGGTGGAGGTGGTTGAAGCGAGGGCAGAGCTCGGTGTGACGAGAATAGAGGCATGTTATTGATTATGGAAAAATACCCCTGGCACGCAAGGGTCGGGGTTTGGGTTGGGGGTGGGGATGTGCAGTGGCCTCCTACAGCCCCTACACCAGAGGCATGGTTCCCAGCCGGTGTCATGTCATGGCTACTGTACACCCTTAACACAGTGCATTCTGTCTACCTCCGCCCCTTATCGTGTTCCTCAGTCCTCAGCTGCCACCAAGTCGTCGGCTGACGTCATAATAGCCATAGAAGCCTGCAACTCACACCCTCCTACCCTTGTTTCCGTCAACCGTGACTGTCTACGATGGTAGGTATGAGCAGACTGAGCACCAACGCGACGGTCATTACCGATTGAGAGATAGTCACGAGAGGCAGGATGAGAGAGAGAGAGAAAGAGAGAGAGAGAGAAATTGGCAATAAAGACGAGAGAGAGCACATGTGCATGTTGCACGCTAAGGTGGTCCATAATTTAACAGAAAGCGATGTTCTGCTTCTCCACAGTAAAGGGATGTGTTCCAAATGGAAGAATTTGCAATTTGTAACCTATTAAAGATTAACAGGTTTAATTTTGCCAGTCTTCTTGATTATCATTCTTATATATATATAATAAACCACTATATCCATCCGTTCATCTACTAAAAACCAAGCCTAACCTGATAACCCCCCTTTCCCATTTCCCCGGATCATTTCAAGATATTTACAGCCCTAGAATTAAAAAAAAAACTATAAAAAAACTAAAAACCCAACCACTCCTCGAGCATACTTTCCAAACTCCGAGAACCAAAAAGCACCCACTGAACAGATACGCAAACCAAAAAAGCTGAGCCCCTCTACCCACTACACAAAAAGCATCTGATCAACCAAACACATACACCCAATATTCTCCCAAGTCCAAAAATTAAAGAAGCGAACACAACACCCCCATATACAGTATCCCCGGAACCCGAAACCATAGCCACACCAGTACCATATCTATCGCATCCACATACATACACACCACCACCAAATTGATAGTAAAAAGTATACTACCGGTCAAAATTGTGCGTTCACTTACAAAAATCGGATTAAAAAGAAATTTATCTTAGAAAATGACTAACTCTGCGAAAAAATAGGGTAGAAACATGTTTTTAAATCGTTAGAAAGCTTATGAAATTTCGCGTTGATTAAGCCCTATGCTTAAAGTATTTTTATTCTGAATTATTTAGAGAATTTAATTAAAGCAACTGAAACTTAGCTAAATTAAAGCCTGAAATCTCCTCTTCCGGAAGATATGGAAAATTTTTATAGGAGCTATAAGGTTTTAGGATATTTTAAAAGATTCCAATGGATTTTATAAGATTTCCGAGGATTTTACTTATTTTACTTGCAGAATTTTATGAAATATCATTAAATTTCATGGAATTTAATGGGATTTTATAATATTTTTTAGGATTATTAAGGACTTTTAAGACATTTTATGATTTAAGGATATTTAAAAAGATTCCACGGAATTTTCAATTAGTCTCAATCATTTGAGGAAATTTCAAAGCATTTGAAAGATTTCAGGGTAGTCTTAAAAATTGTAAGAAATTTTTTTATTTTGAAAAAATTTCAAGGGATTTCAAAAGATTTTAAAGGATTTGAAATATTCTAAGGTATTTCTAATAGATTTCCATAACTTGAAGTGATGCCATAGGATTTTAAATATTTTGGGAATTCAAAGAAACTTTCAAGAGCTTTCAAAAGTTTTAATGGATTTCAAAAAATTTCGAAAGATTTGAAACATTTTGGGGCATTTTTGATAATTCTAAAGAATTTTCAAATGTTTAAAAAAATGTCATGTCATGTCATGTCAACGGCGATACCACGCTGAAAACACCAGTTCCCGTTAGATCACTGAAGTTAAGCAGTGTTGGGCGCGGTTAGTACTTGGATGGGTGACCGTTCGGGGAATACTGCGTGTTGTTGACCCGTCGTGGGTGTGGTGGACCCACACTGGTAGTATTTATCCACCTAGAAACACTACCCGAATCGGGTAGTGAGGCAATGAACTTTCGAGTTCGAAATGCTAATCAATTTTTTTTTTTTTTTTAAATGTCAAGGTATTTCAAAATATTTCAAATAATTTAGGGTATTTTAAAAGCTTCCAGGGAATTTTCAATTGATTTCAATCATTTCAAGGGATTCAAAGAATTTCAACAATTTTAGGGGTTTTAGGGTATTCAAGAGTATTTTAAAGATTTCAAAGAGTTTTCAAAAGATTGATCAAGTTTGAACGTATTTCCAAGGATCTTAATGATTTTAAGGGGTTTAAACAAATTTTCTTATAATTTCAGAAGATATGATATGATTTTACGGGTCCTATAATTTTTATCATATTTTACCATATTTTAATGAATTTCAAAGAATTTTTTACAAGAAGTAAGGGATTTCGTAGAATTTAAAAGATATTAATATATTTTCAAAAATATATTTTTTTCAATTAATTTTAATTCATTTGGTATTCATTCTGAATTCTTAACGATTTATCCTGATTTTGTTCAATTCGTTTGAATTCTTTTAAATTCAAAAGTACATTACTGTCATTATTATAACACTTCAGTCTCTTTTAGTGACTTTTGGGTTAAATATTAGTTCCTGTTGGTCGGTTTTCACTTTTTCAATTAAATATGCTGTTGGAGCCCTGAGAATAATTAATTAAAAAATAATAAATTAGAATTTCAAACGTTTTCATTCCATTTATAAAAGATTCTAGATTAAAAATATTACACCATTAGAATTTTGTTCTTAAAATTTCTATTAGAACAGATTTTTGGTTCCAAGAGAGCTGCAACAAAAAGGAAACTCTGTTGCTGAAATGGATCCCAAAATGGTAAATTCTTCCAAAGGACTCATTTTCTGCCTCGACTCATTTCGAATATTTTGCAAGTTAATGTTGCATCTTTTGCTTTATAATACAGATTAAACAATATTGCCCTAGGAGTAATTTAATAAAGAAATTAAAATTATACAGATTAGTCATTCTTTGCAAGGAAGCTAATGCATATGAGATGTGACCGTTTTTAAGGTTATGTAAAAATTTTCACTTGTGCCGCAACATTACCGAACCCGTAGTTTTTTCTCTATAATAAGCTTTCTAGTGGATTTTAATAAATCTAGTTTTTCTTGTTTTGCGTGATTTAAACTATCAATTGAAGGGTGTTCGACTTTACCCCCATGTCCGAATTACCCCGTTTGACGGTATCTATTTTTTTATAAAATTATTTTAAACGTGTTGAAAGTCTTAAGTTTTGCCTAGAGTAGCTCAACAAATGCGTTTAATCTCAAAGTGTTGGGGAGTGAATGTACAGATAGTGCCCAATACGGAGTATGAATCTCATCAGGGTCGATGGCCGAGGAGAGAAACTCTGGCTTGTGAGTCTTATTTCTGATAAAGAGGAAGAGGTTTCTAGCGTTTCTGTCCGTGTTGTCATTAGTGGTTGTATGTGTACGACCTGATAAATAAACACGTACGATTGCAGCTATGGAGGACACACGTGCTATTGTGATTCGAATACCAATTAGGCAGATAATTACTTGGAGTGCCAGGCAAATAAAGTGGAAGCGAATGCTTAAGCTGTCTAATGGGCTGGGCCAATGCGAAAGTGCCGGCAGAGTATTCTCGAGAAAAGGAGAATTCGATCGTTTAGGCGACATCGAAGAGATTAGCGAACGCACTGCAGTATGAGTCATCTGCTAACAAATAACTCGAATTGAAAAGAAATATTTTAGAAAAGAGACAATCGAAGTGTGGCAGTACCGAACTAGATAACCAACAAAATGAGAATTTTTCGAAAGAGCGAAAAAACCTTCTGTAAAATCGAAACAACTATTCACTGATGAAGCAAAAGTCTACTTCCGAGCCGAAGTGTTGGGGGATTGAGACCAAAAAAATTTGATTAAAGAAAGTTATTCAGGTTCTTGAAAGTGGATATGGAAGTGGATATGGATATGGAAGTTGACACTAACCTGAAATTGGAATATGCTTGACTGCAGATTTTGATCAAAAAAATTCAATCTCCAGTATGATGTGAAAAAGTTAGCTAATTCCCAGAAAATCGGCTCAGTTTTGTTAGATTAAAATTTCATGGGTTTTCAAAACCGGCTTTGGATAGCGATTAAAAAAAATTTTCAATTTTTTTGCAAAATTAAAATCTTGCTCCCGATATATGGAAATAAATAAAAAAAATTTAAAGAATCACATAAATAAGTACAGTTTTCCTGACTTTGCAGAGGCAATTTTCTAAAAGAATTATAATTTTAAGTTGTGACATGAAATGAAAAATTGTAATTTTGAGTTTGAGACAGGGAATTTCAGTAAATAATTATTATCTTGATAATTGGGAAAGGGAGTTCGCGTAATGAATTATAATTTTTATTCTGGATAAAGGAATTTTTGACATGAAACGGGACTTTTAGAAAAGAATTTTTATTCTGAATTAGAAGACAATTTTTTTTAAATCCCTGTTTAAAGTCATATTTATTCCAAATAAGAATGTGTTTAATCTTAAAAGTTATAAATAAAGACTTGCCAAAATTGTAACCTACTTCTTCTAGATTTTAAAAAAAGGGAGTTTCTATATTTCTGAAGTATAATAGAAAATTTTGTAAATAAATATAATTCTGACTTGGAACAGGGTCAAGAATTATAATTTTTCCTTTTGAGCAGAGAATTTCCGTAAGGAATTATAATTTTCACTTTGGAACCGGGGATTTCCGTATAAACTTATAATTTAGAAATTAGTATTCAGAATTATAATTCGTTTCTAAAATTTTCTGTTCAAAATCAGCAATCTTTAAAATCTTTTGAACTCTTTTAAATAGACCGGGAAAAATTTGCAAAAGACCGGGAGAAAACCGGGAATTAAAAATCATCTGTGAGGTAGACTCTCTGATTACAGATTTCAGAAGTTTTCTCAAATGTTCTGTGGAACTCTACCAAATTGTTTAAAAATATTTAATAATTAATTTTGCAGTTTCAGTGTTCTTTCCTTCCTAATACTTTGCAGTTAAAATCACTATTTAAGGTTTCGGCACACAAATTTTTCAACTTTCAAACGTTCAGTTAAACTTTAAAAATAAGATCCTAAACTTTGGTGTAATTAAATTTATAATTTGTTTTATAATTGGCTGTTTTAGCATTTTAATTTTGAATTAGACAAATAGATCATTTTTTCAAGGCAATCAAATCTAAAAACAAGTTGTGTCGAACTTAGTTTTATTGCGAATGTAACGAAGTGGAGCGTGAAGTTACTAGTAGCGTTATTAATAATTTTATTCCATTCGCAATAAAATTAAATTGCAACACAGTTTTAACATTAGCTGTTTAGAGCAACTTTATGGGTTTCGAAAATTCTTCTAAGAAAAGTATTTAGCAATATTATCAAAATGTATAGATTAATAATCAAAATACAAAAATATTTTTCGTTTCATTCAAACTCCTCTTTTTGAATATTTTAAATTTCAAATTACCGATACATTTTTCCGCTTTGATACACGGAATATACTTGGATGGGGACCATCGTACTAGTTGGAGTATCTCAGCTTTTAGACTACCTTCACTCTCGAACTAATACTACTAATTTGATCTTGCCTAGTTAATTGCTGATTCACCAGGAAACTCATTGCTTGTAGCAGAAATAATGCATTTCAGGTATTTTTTTGTAACCGATCGATAAGGGCTGTTATTCAGTGAAGCTTCTCTTCTCTCCGAGAGTAGTAAGATGATATCACGGAATAGAACACACGACTGTAATTATTTCCGAGTTCAGGTGTCTTTCTCCGAAGGATCATGTGCGTCTTCGTCGAAGGATCATGTGACTATTATGACGTCGGCTTTGGCAGAGAAACATTAATAAAGCTAATAAAACAGCGCAAAATAAAGTGTATATGTACTCACACTCGTCAGTGGAAAAACCAACTGTACTTGGGAAAGGTTTTTTGCAGTTTTCGTCTCCCTTGGCCAAACGTCTAGGCAAATGCGAATGCTTCTAATAGTCGGATGCAAAAGGTTGTGAAACTCTTAGTGCCATGGGACTTAAATATCCCAGCCTATCCGTAATAATAATAACAATAATAAATAAATCGCGTGCGTCCTAAACTATGACCCAAGACAGATTTATGTGTAAACATCGTCGGTAAACGTTGACTGAAATTGAAATATTACATAAAGCAAATAATAACTCACGCACATGTGGGAGTATA